>JAVXUL010093285.1:0-21795 GCA_035590515.1 Trichilia minutiflora | reverse complement strand
ATATATATATATATATATATATATATATGTGTGTGTGTGTGTGTGTGTGTGTGTGTGTGTGTGTGTGTGTGTGTGTGGATGTGTACATGTAGGAATATGTGGAAGATTGTAAGTAAATTTTTTTTTTGGAATGATAATGTAAATCCATACGTGTATAAGTGCCAAACTTATAATAGAATCCTTGGGATATATGTAGATGAAATAATAAATAAACAGTTAGCTTAAATGAGTTATTGAAGAAATAAAGAGTGAGTAAGTCATGTGGTTAATTAAAGGATAGGTAAACAAATTTTGTTTTCTGTCTTTTTAGATATCAAATCGAAGCTCTAGATGTCTAATTTAATTTGGTTTAAATCTCAATCAATTTCGCTAAGTATTTAGAAAGTTATTACAATTTTCGTAACAATGCGCAGACTGAGAAGGGAATAAGTGACTTCTTAATTTATTTGATTTTTTGTACTAATCATTGCAGTATTTAGGGAAGTATTCTTCAATAAAATTATAGCCCTATGTCTCCTCTTTAAAATTTTAGAAAGAGCACCTACAACTGATGTGTGGTTCAAAAGTTATCTTAGAAATAACTCATGTTAGTCATTGATTGTGACCTAATGGAAAACCTAAGATAAGTGAAAAGCATGTTCAAATGTTTGTAATTCATTTTTTTATATAAATATGACACATTCATAATATACTAAATTAATGATTTACTAAATTCATACACACCATTTATAATTTATGCCAAGTCGAATTAATGTATGCAAATAGGAATGGAATGCATATAATGATTATAATGTGTCATGCCGAGTTCGTACAATATATGCAATATGTGTATTAATGAGATAAAATGTATGTTAGGTTCAAAGAAGAATTTGGAGGAAAGGTTGGGATGAAAGGTATAGAGTTTCCACTTATTAATAGTTAACGTAGGTAAGTAAATAAACAACATAGGTACCATATTTGTAAATGTTGATTATATCCGTGATCACATATGGTATGTCTGATGTGTGAATGTGTTAAATAATAGATGGCTTATGATAATCTTGTTGTTATTGTGTTGGCTTGTGGCGTGAGGTGATTGGTATCGTTACAATGGTTAGAGGATTTAGATTAATGTGCTAACTAACGGTGTGATGTAATGGATATTATTACAACTGTTAGAATATTGATATTGTTATAGTGAGGCTGTGGTTGGGCCGAGTAAGTTATACTCACTATTATGTGAAATTGAAGTGTTCATTGATTGATATATAAATGTTGATCGCATGTATGATTGCGATAATACTTGTTGAGAATTTATTTTATAAAGTTATTAATGACATGATGTAAATAATTGAAATTTATTTTTTTGTTCATGATTGTGTAGGGTTACCTAATACCATACTATCAACTAGGTAAGAGTAGTCACCTAATGAGAGGTGGGCCTAATTGATTGTAGAGTATGAGCCAATTGGTAAAAGTAATCACCTATTAAAAGATGGGCCTAATTGGTATATTGAGATTATTATATGTGGTCAGGTTAGAGTAAATTTCTTTTTAGGAATACTTGGCTAGTAGGATTCCTGAGGAGGGACACTGTATATACACAGCTTGAAAGATCATTTAGGCAAGAGTAATCACCTATTAAGGGGCATGCCTATTTGATCGGTGATATGATATTAGCACAGTCTGGTATTGACTGATGCGTTATCTTGAGATGTAAAAAGATGCACTGGATAAGAGTAAAATCCTAATAATTATAACAAACAGGGCCCGAAAGAATAAAAAGTAATAGCAGAGATATTCTTGATATTGACTCTTATAAATGATGTTGTATACTGTCTGCTAACTGAATACTGGAATCTTTGTTAAGAATACTATGAGATATATTCCTTGTGACAGTTTTGTATATGATAGAAAGTTTATGGGATGATTATATTGTTACTATTGTTTGATATGTTATCCTAAGTTATGTTCAAATTTAAAGTTAAAAATATAATGATATTTTATTCATATGGTATATATATGGAATTAGTGCATTTGTTAGTTTATTTGCTTACGAGGGAGGCAGCTTATCCCTTGCTATTTATTTTTCAGAAGCTTAGTCTACATTGTGGAACTTCTATTTCATAATTTTTGTTAGATAGTCGCCGCATTAAAGGTGGGCCAGAGTTTAACTAATCTTAAGTCCCTCTCTCCTAATTATACCCTTTTATTATTCATATGTTGTACTTGGGATATATGTATGTCATTGTGAGATATATTTAACTGAAACCTTTTTGGTTTGTTTTTACTTCTCTCTCTCTCTCTCTCTCTCTCTATCTATCTATATATATTAAAATTACTTAGCATGTGTGCATAAGTTAACAAATTAATCTAGAAATACTTGAATAAATACTTTGGGTAATAGGTTGAAGAAGGGCGTGACAATTTAGGTGGTATAAGAGCGGGTTATAAGATTTTGTAGACTATGATCAGGGTTATAATATGAACTTGATTGTTATATAACTCGTATAAGTTTGTATGCCTGCATTAACATGGTTGCATATTTTGATTAAGGTCATCATGGCATCGCATGATAATGACTGAGGAGAGAGACACTCTGGCTTAGAGTTTAGACATGATAATGTTAATGTCGGTGATCATACGTCTTTTACACCATCTTTAAAAAGAACACCACCGATAGATGTACAGATGGAAGGGACAGGTGAAGTACCAAGAATAAACTGATAGCAATATGTAGAGTTTCTGATGACCAGAATGGGAGGTATAATACCACCACCAATACCGCACACCTCGATGGACAAGAATTTTAAAAGGTTGAAGAAGCATGGGGCATCAGATTTTGAGGGTACTACAGATCCTATCAAAGCTGAGGATTAGTTAAAAGAGATTGGGAGAGTGCTAGATCAGATAAAGTGTGATCCTCGACATAAGGCAAAATATGTTGCATCTGTATTTAAGAAGAATACATTAGAATGGTGGGAGACAGTGCCAAGCAGTCAAGTTAGACTATTTGCTATGAACTGGGAAGAATTTGTTTAGGTCTTCTCTAACAAAAACCTACCCACTTACTATCGAGACAAGAAAAAGATGGAGTTATACAATTTGAAACAAGGAGACAAAATAAGTGTAATAAAGTATGAAGTTCAATTTACCAGATTGTCCAGGTATGCTCCCGAGGCTATTTTAGAGGAGAGTGAAAAATACCAAAGGTTTAAAAGAAAACTCCAAATGAAGATAAGGGAAAAACTCACCGCCTTGAGGATTGATGATTACAATACACTATTAGTAGTCGCTCTTGAGACTAAAGAATTGATGACAGAAAAGAAGGGAGAGGAAGGAGTCAAGAGCCAGCCATAATCATTTCATATGGGAAGATATGGTATACTGCCAAAGAGAGGTGGATTCTCAGGGTCAGGGAGATCGAGTTTTTATAAAGGATATGGATATTCTAGCATCAGGCGTGGTAGCAGGTATTCAGGTTCTAGTAGCTAAAACCCTGGAGATAGGTTTAGAAGTAGATCCTCGCAGTCTAGTATCAAGGGAAGTTACGGTACACATAATGACCCAAGACACCTATGTGCACAAGGTGTGGCAAGGCTCATGTTGGGGCTCAAGAGTTAGTGAAGGTGGTATAGTATGCTATGATTGTCGACAACTTGGGTATATTAGACGAGATTGTCCGAATAGAGTTGCTACTAGGGATGTTTCTTAGATCTCTGTTCAGAGTTCAGTAGGCAATGTGGGAGATATGAGAGGATATGGTAAAGGGAGAGGTAGAGGTAGAGGAAAAGGGAGAGGTAGTATTAGCCAGGGTGATAAAGGTGAACAGAGAGTGCAACCACAGACACAAGCTCGAGTGTATACTATTACCAGAGAAGAAGTAGCGACAGCTCTAGTTGTGATCATAGGTATCATTACCAGTCATGAGGCCGATGCATTTGTGTTGATAGATCCAGGCTCCACGCATTTATATATATCATCAGATCTTACATCTCAGATACCTTATGTGGTTAAACCCCTAGGGTTTGATTTATGTGTTAAACTTCTTATGGGAAGTAGTTTGATTGTGAACATGGTATGTAAGGGCTGTAAGTAGTCATTAATAAGATTGTTTTTCCTATTGACTTGATCTTGATGGTCTTGAATGAAGTTGATATTATACTGGGTATGGATTAGTTAACATTGCATCGGGCAGTGATAGATCATTATACCCGAGAAGTAGTGTTTGAGTCACCAAATAGGCCTAGAGTTGTGTTTACTATATAGCATAAGGTAGTATTGACTTGTTTAATTTCAGCAGCTAGAGCCTTTCGATTGATTAGAGAGGGGTGCGGTGCTTATTTAGCGCATGTGATAAATCCTAAATCTCCAAACCTAGCCTTAGAAGATATATCGTTGGTAAGAGAGTTTTCGAATATATTTTCAGAACATCTGCCAGGATTGCCACCAACGAGGAAAGTGGAGTACTCTATAAAGCAATTGTCAGGGATAATACCCATTTCCATTCCACTATACTTAATGGCTCTTACAAAGTTGCAAGAGTTGAAGATGCAGTTGTAGAATTGCTAGAAAATGGATTTATTAGGTCGAGTATATCACTGTAGGGAGCTCCAGTATTGTTTGTAAAAAAGAAAGATGACAGTATGAGAATGTGTATTGACTACAGATAATTAAACAAGGCAACAGTAAAGAACAAGTACCCACTACCAAGGATTGATGACTTGTTTGATCAGTTACAGGATGCAGTTGTGTTTTCTAAGATTGATCTATGGTCTGGGTATTATCAGTTGTAGATTACTGAGGCAGATATTTCGAAGATAGCTTTTCATACCAGATATAAGCACTATAAGTTTATAGTATTGCTATTTGGGATTACCAATACTCTGGCTGTATTTATGGGCTTGATGAATAAGATGTTTTAATAATATTTTGATCAATTTGTGGTAGTGTTCATTGATGATATATTGATTTATTCTAGAAGTGAAGAAGAGCATATTGAACATCTCCAGACTATGCTGCGAATATTAAGGGAAAAGTGTCTATATACCAAATTCAGTAAATGTGAATTTTGGCTAGATGAGGTTGTATTTTTGAGGGATGTTGTATCAAAGGAAGGTATTAAGATAGATCCTAGTAAAGTAAAAGCCATACTAGGGTGGGAGGCACTGAAGAATGTTCAGGAGGTGTATAATTTTCTAGGACTGGATGAGTATTACTGAAGGTTTGTAGAAGGATTTTCCTTGATTGGCGGGCCTATAACAAAGTTACTTCAAAAGAATAACAAGTTTGAATGGATGAAATAATGTCAGAGAAGTTTTGATGAGTTGAAGAAAATATTGACCATCGCACCGGTACGAAAAGGTGGATATGTGGTCTATAGTGATGCTTCCAAGCATGGTTTGGGTTGTACTCTAATGCAGCATGACAGAGTGATTGCATATACTTCTAGACAGCTCAAACTTCATGAGCTGAATTACCTAACATATGATCTAAAACTCGCAGCAGTAGTGTTTGTATTGAAGATTTAGAGGCATTATTTGTATGGTGAGACTTATTAGCTTTACACTGACCATAAAAGTTTGAAGTACCTAATAAGTCAGAAGGAGTTGAGCATAAGACAAAGAAGGTGGATTGAATTACTCAAGAATTACGGTTGTACTATATATTTTCATCTTCAAAAAGCAAATGTCATAGCTGATGCATTAAGCAGAAAGGCTTCAAGGAGTATAGCTGGTATGATAACTTATGCATTGCCATCCTTAGTAGATTTGAGAAAAATTAATGTCGAGCTAGTAGTAGAATAGGTGGGTTCATTGTTGGCTACTCTTCACTTGAGGCCGACTCTAGAGGATAGGATTAGAGCAGCGCAAAATCAGGACCCTCATATACAAAAATTACGAGAGATGTTCAGAAAGGGTAGAGATTAGATTATTCAGTCAGAAATAATGGGCTATTGGTTATTGGTAACCGAGTTTATGTACCAGGGGTAGAGGAGCTGAGATTATAGATTATGGAAAAAGCCCATAATGCACCTTATGTTATATACCCAGGAAACACTAAGATGTTTGTAATTTGAAATCTTATTTCTATTGGCCTGGAATGAAGAAATATATAGCTAAATATATGTCGAGGTACCTGACTTATCAGCAGGTGAAAGCGGAGCACCTAGCTTCAATATGAAAGTTACATCCATTACTTATTCTCGAATAAAAGTGGGAAAAGTTACTATAGATTTCGTTCTTGGAATGCCATGAACACAGTAACGACATGATTCTATTTGGGTGATAGTAAATCAATTGACAAAATCAATGCAGTTCTTGCTAATCCAACAGATAGATCCATTGGATAAATTAACTAGACTATATGTAGCTGAGATAGTTAGGCTACATGGGTTTTCAATTTCTATTGTTTCAGATAGAGACATACGATTCACATCTCATTTCTGGCGGAGTTTACAGACTACATTAGCCACTAAACTAAATTTTAATACAGCTTTTCATCCTCAGACAGATGGGTAAACAGAGTGTACGATTCAGACGTTAAAGGATATGCTAAGGGTATGTGCATTGATTTTTCAAGATAGTTGGGATGATTATTTACCCTTAATTGAATTTACTTATAGTAATAGCCATCATTCTAACATTGGCATGGCTATATTTGAGGCATTGTATAGAAGAAAATGTAGAAGTCCAATATGTTGGGATGAAGAAGGAATAAGACAGCTTGAGGGACCTGAATTGGCGTAAGATCCAATGAAAAAGATGCATTAAAGTAGCTTAGGATAGACAGAAAAGTTATCTAGATTAGCACCGGAGAGAAATGAAGTATGCAGTTGGAGAGCGAGTATTCCTTAGGGTATTTTCTTGGAAGGGTATAATTCGATTTGGGAAGAAAGGGAAGCTGAGTCCAAGGTATATTGAACCATTTGAGATCACAGAGAGAATCAAACCATTAGCATACCGATTAAAGCTACCATTATAATTATCCATAATTTATAATGTATTTCATGTATCTATGCTCTGAAGATACAAATATGATTTATCTGAGCCAGAAATTGAGATAGTAGAAGATTTGACATATCAGGAGGAACCAATTGAGATTTTGGATAGAGAAGATCGATAGTTAAGGAAGCAAACCTTCCAAATGATAAAAGTGAGGTGGAGTCATCATTCACCACAGGAAGCAACCTGGGAGGTTGAGAAAAATATGCGAAGATGATATCCCTACCTATTTTATAAGTCAGTTAGTAAAATTTCGAGGACGAAATTTTCTTAGGGGGAGTAGAATTGTAATGCCCAGTTCACTAGCATAGATAGGTAGTCATTTTAGAGATAGTAATACAAATCCTTGTAGCCATTTTCGCATACATATTATGGTGTTGGTGCATTAGAATTTTATTTTTAGGGTATTATTAATAAGTGAGGAAACAAAGACCATTAGGATAGGGTTTAATGTAGCTAGTAGTAATGGAATATAAGTGCTTAAAAATTAATTTGTTTATAAATTCAAACTATAAGCCATATTGGTGAGTAATGTGTAGCAAATTGATTAATTCATTTTTTTTCTTGTTTTGTTTTCTTAATATGTGATAATGATGCAAACGTGAAAACTTAATAAATTGATAATGCATCCATTTACCAATTGAAATACTTGATATTTGCTTTAATTACAAACCAAGGAAGCTAGAAAAAAAGGTTAGGTGGCAAATGGTTATTAATTTTGGACATTAGGTGTCACGTTTTGAGTAAACTCAATTCTATAAAATCTTTTTTGCATCTCATTATTTAATTTGACAGAAAGGAAAACTTAATTAATAAAAGAAAAAAGAGGGAAAGGTAGCAAAAGAATGTTAGACCGAACCTGCCTCATTCATTTCATTTTGCTTCAATTAAAATTGAGAGAAAAAACCAAGAACACTTAGGGAACTTGCTATTGAATGGTGTTGAGTGAGGTAGATTCTGATTCTTTCTATTCTTCTGTGTGTGTATCATTCATTTGTTTAACTAATGAATAGGGTAAATGAGTTAATGAAATTTGTAATAGGTGTGCATGAATATAAAATTAGGTAGAATTTTTTGTGAAGAATTGAATGTATATGTTTGCAAACATATATATGGATGTGTACATGAAGGAATTTGTGGCAAATTATAAGTAAATTTTTTTTTTTTGGAATGATAATGTAAATCCATGCATGTATAAGTGCCAAACTTATAATAAAATCCTTAGGATATATGTAAATGAAATAATAAATAAACAGTTAGCTTAAATGAGTTACTAAAGAAACAAGGAGTGAGTAAGTCATGTGGTTAATTAAAGGATAGGTAAACAAATCCAGTGTTAGATATGAGGAGGAAGCTTCGGGGACTATAAATAGTATATAAAATATTCTTTTTTTGACTTTCTAGATATCAAATCGAAGCCCCATATGTCTACTTTAATTTGGTTTAAACTTCATTCAATTCCGCTAAGTATTTAGAAAGTTATTACAAATTTTGTAACGATGCACAGACTGAGAAGGGAATAAGTGATGTCTTAATTTATTTAATTTTTTGTACTGATATATGCAATATTTGGGGAAGTATTCTTCAGTAAAATTGTAGCCCTATGTCTCCTGTTTAAAATGTTATAAAGAGTACCCAAAACCGATGTATGGTTCAAAAGTTATCTTAGAAATAACTCATGTTAGACATTGATTGTGACATAATGGAAAACCTGAGATAAGTGAAAAGCATGTTCACATGTTTGTAATTCATTCTTTATATAAATATGACACATTTATAATACACTAAATTAATGATGTACTAAATTCACATAACCATTTATAATTCATGCCAAGCCGAATTAATGCATGCAAATAGGAATAGAATGTATAGAATGATTGTAATATGTAATGTCGAGTTCGTGCAATATCTACAATATGTGTATTAATGAGATAAAATGTATACTAGGTTCAGAGAAGAATTTAGAGGAAAGGTTGGGATCAGAGGCATTAATTTTCCACTTATTAATAGTTAACATAGGTTAGTAAATAAACAACACAGGTACCATATTTACAAATGTTGATTATATCTGTGATAATATATGGTATGTCTGATGCGCGAATGTGTTAAATAGTAGATAGCTTGTGATAATCTTGTTGTTATTGTGTTGGCTTGTGACGTGAGGTGATTGGTATCGTTACAATGGTTAGAGGATTTAAACTAATATGCTAACTAATGATGTGATGTAATGGATATTATTACAACTGTTAGAATGTTGATATTGTTATAGTGAGGCCGTGGTTGGGCCGAGTAAGTTATACTCACTGTTATGTGAAATTGAAGTGTTTATTGATTAATATATAAATGTTGATCGCATGTATGATTGCGATGATACTTGTTGAGAATTTACTTTATAAAGTTATTAATGACATGATGTGAATAATTGAATTTTTTTTTTTTGTTCATGATTGTGTAGGGTTACCTAATACCATGCTATCAGCTAGGCAAGAGTAATCACCTAATGAGAGGTGGGCCTAATTAATTGTAGAGTATGAGCTAATTGGTAAGAGTAATCACCTATTAAGAGGTGGGCCTAATTGGTATGTTGAGATTATTATATGTGGTCAGGTTAGAGTAAATTTCTTTTTAGGAATACTTGGTTAATAGGATTCTTGAGGAGGGACACTGTATATACACAGCTTAAGATGATCATTTAGGCAAAAATAATCACCTATTAAGTGGTAGACCTATTTGATCAGTGATATAATATGAGAACAGTCTGGTATTGGCTGATGCGTTATCCCCAGATGTGAAAGATGTATTGGGTAAGAGTAAAATCCTAACAATTATAATAAACAGTGCCTGGAAGAATAAAAAGTAATAGTAGAGATTTTCTTAATATTAACTCTTATAAATGATGTTGTATACTATCTACTAACTGAATATTGGATGGTTATAGATTGTTAATTTTATGAAGCACATGCCGTACTAATGATCTGGAATGAGAAAGGTGTATCACATGTGCAAGGGTTCGATATAAAACTAGCAGAACACAAGAAATATCGATACGCTGAATCAAAGTATTAATACATAGAAGTCTGGAAGATTCTTAAGGTACGAAGCAAAAGAAAATATCGATATAAGGCAATAATGTATTGATACATATGGTTGCAGCTGTGATTCAGAAGTGAAGTATACTCAAGTATTGATTAGTTGATTTTTTTAAGGTCTTACGACTTATATTTTGTTTATTTTTGAGTTATTATATATTGTTTTAATGAGTTTTTGATTATTTTTGTATTGTAAGGTCGATTTTCTAAAAGTTAGCAAATGATGTGTAAAGGAGCTATTTTGCACAGCTTTTATAAAATGGGTATATCTTTCAATTTAATAATAGGATTTTGATAATTTAAGATTTATTGGAAAGAAGACTCAAAGATCTAAAACTTTAATAAAGAAGTCAAGTTTATTTGAAGACATTAAAGACATGAAAAATGGATGTAAAGATAGAAGTCAGACACTGTCAAACAGAAAGCCTGGCACAACAGTGAGAATTATGGCACTGTAGAGTCAGCCAAGGCTTAAAAACGGTACCTAGGATAGAAAAGGTGGCATTACAGTACCATTTTGGCTTAATGTAGTGCTAGTTCGCGCCTCATACGCTACATTTCCTTCTTTGCTTAGGTTTCCTTCAAAAGTTTTAGATTTTTTTTATCTATAAATAGAGACTTATTGTCTGACTTAAGAGAGACTTTTAAGACTCCAAAACAACATAAATTTCAAGCCTTAATCTCAGACTTTTAACAGCAAAAAGTAGTTAAAAATCTGAAGATTCTAGAATACATTGAAGACAATCTAAACTTTCTTTCTATCTTTTTTCTTGGATCTTTGTTCCGTGTTGATTGACTACAAAATATATTATGTTAGATGTTATTTTGAATAAAATTATATCTAACTAATTCTTTTACTTAGAGAATTGATGTAGTCATTGCTGAAACCCGTTTTAATTACTATAGTTATTTGTTGAATGAAATTTGTATTAGAAAAAATTATAAAATTCCCTCTTTGATTGAACCTGTGAAAAACCAAACAAATATACCAAATGCAAATATAAATAGTAAAATAATAATCAACACAATCCAATTTTTAATGTGAAAAACTCCTCCAATGTGATGGATAAAAATTAAGGGATCGTTCTCGAAGTCCACCCAAATCTTCACTATAAAGCTTTAGGTACAAACCTAAATCCAATAGGTACAAAACCTATCTCACAATCATTAATAACAATAGAGTAAACACTCTTAACAATAACGAGTGAAAATCAACCCAAAAATAACTCAGAAATTGATAGAAAACAAATCTTTCTTGCCCAAAAATAAGCACCTTTGAAATTGGCTTTTAGGTCTGAATTATAATTATCCAAACGACAATCCAATAATTTAGATTGAACAACAAGATGTCTTAAATGTACTTCTAAAGTTTTAACTCGATCAAACGGCGAATCAAAAACTGTGCACAAGAAAATTATTCTAGAATCCTTGTCATTAGACGTCTGTGTCACTCTGTTTTGTCACTATCGTTTGCTTTTCCTATTTTTTTCTCTTTTGCTGCTTACCTTTGATTTGTTTGTTTTTTGCCGTAACTGTCATAAGTTTCTTGTCTGCCATCATTGTAATCTTTACATTTTGTCTCTTCTTTTAAATTGTAAAGAGTTTTATAGTTAGGGTTATAATAAGATTTAGACTTTGCGCTAGAAACTACGGGCAAAGTCCAACAAATCTCCCCCTCCAGCCCAACTAGGGAGAAATCATAACTCCAGAGTATCATGCAGAAATCATGCCGACCTTACGCCGATAAAATTCATATTTCTCCTTTGAAAGTGTCTTGGTCATTATATCAGCACCATTGTTAACGGTATATACTTTCTTGAGTTCCACTCTCTAGACTCCAAAGTATCTCAAATCCAATGAAATCTAACATCAATATGCTTGGATTTTGAATGGAAAGTAAATTTCTTTGTAAGATGTACAACACTTTGCCTATCACATAGCAACACAAAGCTATCTTGATCCAAACCAAGCTCCCGTACAAACTCTTTCAACCACAATAACTCTTTACCTGCTTCTATGATTGCAATGAATTCTGCTTTTGTGATAGATAAAACAACACATTTTTATAATCTAGACTGTCAAGCCACTATTCCCCTTGAGAACGTCATCAAATAACCCAAAACTGTTCTTCTAGTATCAATATCTCACGTCATATTTAAATCGGTGAATCCAGTGATTATTACATTCTCACTTTCAAATGAAAGTTTCAAATTGGAAGTGCGTCGAAGATATCTCAAAATCCACTTCACTGCATTCTACTGTTCTCTTCCTGGATTTGAAAGAAAATGACTGACCATTCCCACAACATAAGTTAAATATGGTCTGGTACAAACCATTATATACGTCAAACTACCAACTGCAGATACATAAGGAACATTTTCCATCTCTTTCACTTCCTTCTCACTATATGGACATTGCTTCTTACTAAGCTTAAAGTGTGTAGGAAGAGAGGTGCTCACCACTTTAGTTTTATCCATATTAAACAGCTGAAGTACTTTCTGAATGTACTTTTCTTGTGATAACCAGATCATTCTAGTTTTTATATTATGACTAATCCTTATTCCAAGAATTTGCTTAGCCGGTCCCAAATCTTTCATTGCAAACGTCTTGCACAAATCACTCTTCAACTTCTTAATCTTGGAAGCATCCTGACCAATTATAAGCATATCATCAATATAGAGCAACAAGATGATAAAGTCACCATCAGAGAACTTTTTCACAAACACACAATGATCAGAAATAGTCTTCTTATAGGTCTGTTGCCCCATAAAAGACTCAAATTTTTTATACCATTATCGTTGTGCCTGCTTTAATCCGTACAGGCTCTTATTCAACTTGCAAACAAAATCCTCTTTACCTTTCACTTTATATCCCTCTGGCTGCTCCATGTAAATATCTTCCTCCAACTCACTATGAAGGAAAGTGGTTTTCACATCCATCTGCTCAATCTCAAAATCAAATATAGCTGCTAAACTCATAACAATTTTAATAGAAGACATTTTGACAACTGGAAAGAATATCTCATCAAAATCAATCCTTTTTTTTGACTAAATCCCTTAGCGACTAATCTAACATTATATCATAGACGTGAAGAATTCTCATCTTTCTTCAATCTATAAATTCAGTGATTTTTTTAAAGCTTTCTTACCCTTAGGCAATTTCACCAACTCAAATGTGCGATTTTTATTCAAGGATTTCATCTCATCATTCATCGCATCAACCCACTCATTTTTATTTTTATTCTTCATTGCTTCTTCAAAGCACTCAGGCTCATCACTATCAGTTAAAAGCACATACTAATTAACAGAATACCTGAAAAAAGGACGATGGCCTCTGATAGATCTCTTCAAAATAGTAGTTGATGGCAAAACATTATCATTTATATTATCATCCATGTTATCTACACTCTGTTGTTCATCCTAAATCTCCATATGATTCTTAATTTGATCATGTTCTACTATAGAAAGAGATGAATCAATGTCCACATATGAATATGAACTCTAGAAAATTGTCTTCTCTATCTTTTCAATATCTTTAATGGTCTAACCTTCCATGAAAACAATATCTCGACTTCTCAGAATCTTCTTTTCAATCGGATCATACAATTTGTAGCCTAACTCATCATAATCATAACCAAGAAAAATGTATTCTCGTGTTTTGATATCTAACTTAAACCTCTCATCTTTTGGAATATGAACAAAGGCTTTACAACCAAACACTCTCAGGTGATTATAAGAAATATCCCTTCCAAGCCAAACTTTTTCTGGCACAATACCATCTAGAGCAACTATAGGAGATAGATTAATCACGTGTATCGTTGTACTCAATACTTCACCCTAAAAGGATTTGGACAGTTTCGTATCCAAAATCAAATATCTAACTTTCTCCCCGAGTGTCCGATTCATTCGTTCCGCTATACTATTTAATTGAGGTGTCTTGGATGGTATTTTTTGATGCCTAATACCTTGCTGTCTGTAGTACTCATCAAAAGACCCAATGTGCTCGCCACCATTATCTGACCGAATGTACTTTAGTTTTTTTTCCTGTTTGTCTCTCTACAAGGCCTGGAAATGCTTGAATACATCAAATACCTGATCCTTTATCTTCAAGAAGTAAACAAAAATCTTCCTTAAACAGTTATCAATAAAAGTCAGATAAGCTACCTTGCCAACAGTTTTCGTAGGCATTGGACCACAAACATTTAAATGTACCAATTCTAGTATTTCGGATTTTCTTGAAGGCGAATGACTTTTGAAAGAAACTTTCTTCTGTTTTTCTATCAAATAATGTGCACACTTTTTAAACTTCGCACTCTTTACTTCAGAGAGTATATTTTTCTTCACTAATATACTTATTCCTTCTCACTCATGTGACAAAGTCTCTTATACCATAATACTGTAACATCATCTACGACATTACATATGCCTTTTGAAATCCTAGCTTGTAGAACATATAAAGAAAAATACTTCATACCTCTGGCTACCACTAGTGATCTTTTGATTAATTTTTATTTTCTATCACTTTCATGATTGTGATATCCATCATTATCAAGCTTTTCAGTTGAGATGAAATTAAGTTAAATATCATGTGCATGCTTAACATCTTTGAGAAGTAATTGTACTCCACTTTTAGTTTCTAAACTGACTTCTCTCACACTTATTACTTTGATCAAGCCATCATTATCCATCTTTAATGTACCAAAATCACTAGGTATATAAGAAGTAAAAAATTCTCTTCTAGAAGTAACATGATAAGATGTTCCTTTATCAATAATCCAACTGGACTCATTACATGTAGCATTCACATTATTATCATAGCACACAATGACAAGCTCATTTGATACAGTAGCAACTCCATTTTTAATACGATCATTCTTTTCTTTTTCATCATTGTCATTTTTCTTCTCTCATTTCAGCTGAAAATAATTTTTTTTAATATGACCCATCTTACTACAATGATGACATTCAACATTCTTTTACCATGATCTTGATTTGCTTCTGTTCTTGCTTTTATCTCTCGGGTCCCTGCTCTGACTTCTTTCCTTTTTCTCTATAATGAGAACTTCTGAATTTGATGAAAAACCCTGAATCTTCCTTCTTATTTTCTCATTCAAGATCCCACCCTTAACAAAATCTATAGTAATTGTTCCATCAGGAGTTAAATTACAGAGCGACATATAAAAAGTTTCTCAAGTATCAGGCAATGTACCAAGCAACCACAAGTCATATACCTCATCTTTAAATTTACTATTCAGCCCTAAAAGTTGATCCAACAGTCCTTGAAACTCATTCAGATGGTCTAAAATCAATTGACCATCTTTATATTTTAAACCCATAAGTTGTTTAATTAAAAATATTTTGTTATTACCGATCTTCCTTGCATATAGTGATTCAAGTTTATTCCACAAAATTCTAGCATATGTTTTCTTACTAATATGATTCAAAACATTATCATTTAAAAATTATTGGATAAACCCACACACAATTTTATATTCAAGAGTCTAATCAGAATTACTCATATTCTCGGACTTCGATTTACCAAACATCGATAAATGCCAACGCCTCATATATAATAGATCTTCCATCTTGCCCTTCCAAACATGATAATTGGCTCTATTCAAACTAACTATTTTATTTGTACTTGATTCCATTATTCAATCAAATACAATATCAACTAGGCTCTGATACCACTCTATTAGAAAAAATTACGGAATTTCCTCTTTGATTGAACCTGTGAGAAACCAAACAAACACACTAAATGCAAATATGAACAGCAAAATAATAATCAACACAATCTAATTTTTAACATAAAAAACTCCTCCAATATGAAGGATAAAAATCACGAGACCATTTTCGGAGTTCACCTAAGTCTTCACTATAAAATTTTAGGTACAAACCTAAATTTAATAGGTACAAAACCTATCCCACAATTATCAATAACAACAGAGTAAACACTCTTAATAATAATAAGTGAAGAACAACTCATAAATTGGTAGAAAACAAATCTTTCTCCTCTAAAAATAAGCACCTTCGAAATTGGCTTTCAGGTCTGAGTTATAATTATCCAAACGACAATTCAACCATTCAGATTGAAGAAAAAGATATCCTGAATGTACTTTTAAAATTTTAGCTCGATCGAACAGTGAATCATCCTCCAATTATCAGAAAAACAGAAACTGTGCACAAGGAAATTATTCTAAAATCTTTGCCGTTGACGTTTGCGTCACTCTATTCTATCACTATCGTTTACTTTTCATATTTTTTTCTCTTTTGCTGCATACCTCTGATTTTTGTGTTTTCTATCGCAACTGTCTTAAGTTTCTTGTTTGCCGTCACTGTCATCTCTACATTAATTCTATCTCTTCTTTTTAAATTGCAAAGAGTTTTTATAGTCAGGGTTATAATAGGATTTAGACCTTGGGCTAGAAATTATGGGCAAAGCTCAATAATTTGAATGAATTTATTTATATTGTTTAATTCTTAATGCTTCTCAATTATCGGACATGGCTGAGATGATTTCAAATTTGAATTTTAGGAATCAGAAGAGGGAGATTTAGATTATATTACAATCAATATGACTAGGTAGTCAATTAATCGGGAGTTAACTAAATTCTTTGAAAACATATAGAGAAAAATTAAGCATAAGAGAAAAAAAAAACATAAACTACAAGAAAAATTCACACATGAAACAAAAAATTAAGTTCATAAAAATTCACACTTTTCTAATTCACGCATGAAACATCCTTAGCAGCAAACAATCCATGATAATGAGAAAGTATTCCATAAACTACAAGAAAAAAGAAAGAGCAAACAAACAATGAGACACATCCAATCATCCTTTTCAATAACGTTTACTTTCTATTACTACTTTTTCACACTTTCTCCCTTTCTTTTATTTTAAAAGAATTAAAAACAATTATATACACTCTTTATAATAGAAATACCCTTTTATATCAATAAATCTTTACTTTTTCTATTAGATTCCACAAACAATATAGGTTGATTTTATATTCAATAACAAGCTTTGAGTATACTCGAAATGTTTGTGCTTATCAATAAATTTCACACCAAAGCCGAACCATCCTTGTGCTTATCAATAAATTTCATACCAAAGCTGAAACACAAACCTATCAATTCAATAGAAATGTTAGAAAAAGCCCCAAAAACTAGAGTTTGAACCCCAACTCAAATCATAATCAAAATCAATCCATTTTATATAAAAAAAAAATGTGAAAACAAATCATTTACAAACTTCTTTTTAAATGCATGGTTAAACCTTAAATGAAGCAAATTGGGAAAAAAATGTAAACCCACAATCAATGAACCAAAGGTGGAACTGGAACGTTAGACCGAGTGTTGCTATTTCTATGTGAATTTGTTCGAAAATCCTGAGGGTTGAGGGTGAGTGTCAAAATTATTGGGACCGAAAGAGAGAAAGAGTGAGAAAGAGAAGAAAGGATGACTTATATATGTTGGATTTGGGTCGGGTTTTGGATTGAGTTTGAGTCGGCTTGCGTTGAGATTTGGGTGTGAATTGACGAATTTGTGAATTGAATTTAATCTAATCTACAAACCAAATTCGTGAATCACAGATTATAAAATTTTAATCTGCTAATCCATCCATAAATTTTTTAAATCAATCCAAATTATATAAAGTAAGACTTAAATTAGATCAATTGAAATTTATCCACTCCTTAATGCCACATTAGTTTTAGTTGATTATAAAGAATTATTTTGCATCTATTTAGAGGATATTATGAAAAGGAGAAGGATCGATAGTCTTTTAATTTAATATTTTTTCTTACATCATATATTAGTTGATAAATTTATTTATTTTTAATTATTACAGTTTAATCCAACACATATAATTAATGTATAATTAATATATATGTGAGATTTAATTTCAATTATGAAAAATGTATAAATTTAACAACAGATAAAAATCGCAAAAAGTATAGCGTTAAACTTGAAATCTTAAAATAAACATTAATATAACAAAAAATGTGGTTTCTAATGTCATAATTCAATGCTTAATATTCTTCAAGTTTTAAGCAGCACCCTAGTTTGGGTAATATAATGAAAAAATAGCCCTACAGAATGAAAAGGAAAGGTTAAAAAAGATAAAGTAGAAAGACGGATTATAATGAAAAAAGGACAAAGTTTCATTTGTCCCCATATTTTCGGTTTAAAACGATAGCAATGAGAGTATATTCAAATTTCCCTAACATTCAAAAGTTTGCTGTTGATTTGCACAGCTGGACTAGAAAGTCATTTTCATCAACCCTGCCAAATGAGAAATAAATTCTTCGTTGCTCGTCGTTACTTAGAAATAACATTTATATTTAAATGCAAATGGAAAGATCCTTGCATTGAAACCTAAATTAATAAACATTTGTTACTAGACCATCCGTTTCTACAGTAAAATCACAGAAAAAAAATACTGAAAGGAAACAAGGGAGTGAATGAACCGAATAGTATGTTTGACATATAATACCAAACTTAAAATAGTTTTAAAATCTTAAATAATAATAGAAAAAGGTTTCACAATCAACAATATAAATGATCATATTGTTTATTTCGTATGCTAGCAGATCATATATGATAACATACATCAAACTAAAAGTACTTGAGCAAAATAAGCAAACAAATAATAAGTTAAAGATCATTCAATTTTGCAGAACTGCTGATAGGATGCAGAAGAGAGGAGATAATAAACTAGCCATGTAGGTTGCATTCCTTGTAAAGTAAAATAAATAATCAATCGAATGGACACTCCAAACTTGTAGAATGAACATAAGGATAGACACTAATAACATCCAGATAGATGAACATTCTTGATATAAGTCGACAGGCTCCTGGCGGGGCACAATATAAGAGGTTAAATCCTCTCCTATTTTTTTCCATTTAGATGGGATCTAAAATTCCACTTTTGAACATGTAATAAGCATGGATTTCAAGTTTCCTACAAGAAGATATATATGAATGAAGTTTCAAATTTCTAAGCAATCTACTTAGTGTGGCTCTAAAAATTGACATTTAAGGTTTTCATAGCTTAACAACGTACTTTCCATTAAGGATTAAAGCTCATTATTCACCCAAAATGGAAGTGCAGCTAACAATACAAGTACAATAATATCAGAAACAGGTAAGGAGAAATTACATTCTTCGTATGCAGTGTGTTGA
This sequence comes from Trichilia minutiflora, assembly GCA_035590515.1. Taxonomy (NCBI): domain Eukaryota; kingdom Viridiplantae; phylum Streptophyta; class Magnoliopsida; order Sapindales; family Meliaceae; genus Trichilia; species Trichilia minutiflora. The sequence continues at coordinate 2,541 of JAVXUL010093285.1, read as the reverse complement.
TAACCAATGACTTTCCAACATTGGGATGCCCAATAAAACCAACAGATATTACTTGATTGTCACTCTTTAAGCGGGCAAATTATCTTGACACTGATAGAAGAGAACCCCATGTAGAACAAGGGAATTTAAAAACTTTTAACAACTACAAGATAATCACAAAAACAGCAGCGCAGCGGCACCTAGATAAATTGTGATCATTCTGCAATATGTGAGCTTATCCAATCATGGAATTCAAAGAGTTGTAAAAGCATCTCTATCTTCCATATAATTGTTGTACATTGTGCTTCGGTCCACCTAAATTAAATGAAAGTATTAAAGTTACCTTGCCAAAAGATTTATTGATGTTTGCACGGAATGCTAAACTTGGATATTCCTTGGAAAATACTCTTAAGCCATCCTTCGGTAGCAAAATTAAGCAGGAACATGACCACATCGAGAAAATGAATGTTCAAGATAAAGCCAAGGGAAAATTGATTCCTTGATGATTTCTTGAGCTTTTCATGAAAAAGAAGATGTTAGTGTAGTATGCCCTAAAAACCATTTGTGTTGTCGGTTTCAGGGTATTTAATGTTGTATCACTGTATATGTATGTATTTGACATATATATTAATAAAGAAATTGTTTCTATTCACATGTGTATGATGTCTCCTTGTCGTAACATACTAACGATTAAGCATACATATGAATATCCAGATAATAAGATTATTGAATTATTTCCTATACATGCAATATCAACTGGGCATCGGTATCACATAGTAGGCACACTGAATATCGCTGATGAATATCATGAGATGATATTAGTGTGGATGACATGATAGTCATGTCATAAGATTATTAGTGTGTATTAACAGTTAGAGAACTATTTTTCGAATGTGACCGAAGAAATGATGAATCACACAGAATGTATGTAGTCAATAATTCATCATTTGATTGTACTAGTATGGAATGTACTTCTTTGACCTGAGACATCATAATCATTATCTAATATAAGTGCACATGATTCATATGGTATATAAATATAGGACTAATTATGTCTTGTATAAGAAGCCAATTTGATCATGTGTTATTTATATTAGGAAACAAATGATTATCAAGATGTGATCCATCGACTCGATATATATATAGGATTCAAGTTATCGTTGGCTCGATCCGAATTCAGGTTCCCAATTGGATATCAGTTTACGGCTGAAACCCTAATAACCCTAGCCAGGGAGCTCTTAAGTCATACAAAAGAGTTTGTAATAATAAGTTCAGCACATAATGATTGATGATCCAAAACAGAACAGACATTGAGTTTAGGGTTTTGACTTTCTGTGAACCTGAACTTAGTTGGGACTTGACGACGGAAGGATATTACTCATACGGAATGTATATTCAGATATAAAAGGTTCGATGAAGAGTTTCTGAAGTCCCAATTGGCAGAATCCAAGATGGGGGTGAATTGGATTTTTAAAAATTGATTTGAACAAAAATATGAATTCAAAGAAATGAATGCAAAAGTAAACTACGTGCGTAAAAATTAAATAGACAAGATGAGATTTTCATAGTGGTTCAACTACAAGTCTACATCCACTCTTCTCGGTTGAATCAACTCACATCGATGATCACTAAATCTTTGTTTCACGGGTCATGGGAAACCCAAGTACAACTCCTTCTTTCACGGGTGAAGGGCAACCACAAAATATTACTTTCTTTAAACGGGTGAAGTGCAACCCAATTTACAAGTCTTTCTTATCACGGGTGAAGGGAAACCTAAAATTAATTCACCAAGAATTAATTGCAAAACCCTCTAAAAGAGTAGATAAACAATAAGCATACTTTCTCTCAATAAAATTAATTACAGAGAATAAAGCAGAGAGAATAAAATAAAAAATTACAGAAGAATGTTTGATGCTTGATCAGTTTGTTCTTAATACTCTTCAACAACAATTTGTCTTCAAAATTTGTTGTTTATATATCTGCCATCAATTCTTCTCAACGGTCATCTTTGCCTTCATTAATGGCGGCATTTAATGTTTTTGAACTAGCTGTTACAAACTTGATTTTGACAAAGGTGTCGATATATATCTCAAGGTATCGATACGTTTGAGAATTTCAGCTTGAAGGTATCGATACATTTTCCAATTGTATCAGAACACTTTGACGTATATAAAATGAAGTCCGTCATAAAGGTGCTTGATCCTGTCCTCAGGGTGTCGATACGTTTGAAGAAAATTCAAGGGTATCGATACGTTTATGAAGAGGGTGCTTGATCAAGGCTTAAGGTATCGATACGTTTGATGAGAAGGTTCCGAAACGTTTGAGCGCAGACCAAAAGGTGTCGATACATTTTAGGCAAGGTTTCGGAACTCAAGCTTTTATTTGGCACTATGACTTAAACGTGTCGATACGTTTAAGCAACGTATCGATACGTTTGTGGCTTGGTGAGTTTTTCTTGATACTTTCTTCATATTTTTCTCATCTGCAAAAACATATACACTTTTCAAAGAACAAGTGACTTATATATGTTCATTTAACAAATAAATTCATTTGAATTATCAC
>JAVXUL010093275.1:0-21806 GCA_035590515.1 Trichilia minutiflora | reverse complement strand
GAGAGAGTTAATCATACTTTAAGTGTAAAATAATAAATTTAACTCTTAATACACATACACTTTTATGTACTCATCAACTAGTACAATCATATAATGAATCATTGACAACATAATTTTGTGTGATTTATCATAGTTTTGATCACGTTTGAAAAATAGTTATCTAATTATTAATCCACGCTAATGTCCTAATAATATGACTATCGTATTACTCAAACTAATATCATCTTATGATATTCATCAAAGACAGTCAGTGTATCTACTATAGATATCGATGTCTGACCAATATAAATCATGTTAAGAATAGTTTAGATAATTAAACTACCTAGATAATTTATATGTATACTATTTCGTTAGTATGATTAAAAAGAGGAAGCAGCATATGTTAATGATAATTTGAGGCCTATATAGTGTATTTCTGCTAAGTCAATAGTGTGCCCCCTCCCCCTTTAATGAGAACAGTCCTATAGTTCTTGGGAACTACCACCCTACTGTATAAAATCATTATTTCTCTCCCATAAATAGAATTACGTGTGACTTGATCCCCCACCAAAAAAGAAAAATTAGGAAGAAGAAGAAGAGGAAGAAGAAGAAGAAAAAAAAAAGTAGGGAGAAAAAGAAGAAGGAGAAGGAGAAGGAGAAAAGAGATGTGTAAGTAGTTTGGGAGAGACCCAAATCTAGTCACAAACACCTCTTAAACATCACTCTAACATCATGAGCTACTCCTTGTTTGGTATAAGAAAGTCACTGGATATTTTTTATACCAACAACCGGCACTATCTATGGGAAACACTTACGAAAAGCTATTTTTCAATCAAATCGAAGAAGTTTTTGTCAAAATACAATAACGGGGTTTGTTAACCATTGGATCGTGCTAAAATTTGGCCAGAATGATTGCGAAATCTGGTTGTACGATATGAACAATGGAGATAGAGTTTTGTAGTCTGTATATCCATATTTGACCCATAGACAGAAGATTTCTTTTTGAGATCTCTCTCGACTTGAGGCGATCTCCCTGATCCCAAGTGATTCTTCCTTGACTTTGAGATGATCTTGTAAAAAAATAGTATGTTATGTTTCCTAAAATATGAAAATAAGTTTGCATGCCATAAGATCTAGGAAATTAGTTTGTTAAGTTTATGAAAACTTTACCCTATATAGATGTCAAGCTTTGCTGCCCTTTATGTAATTTTTGAAGCTTGAGAGCACCAAATTAGGTCCTCCTTTATCTTGTGATGCCCTTGGTTTGTTGATTTTTCACTTGACTTTGTTAGAATTCAATCAAACTCTTTGATAGAATCCTAGGTTTTCAAACAAAACCCTAGTTTTTCAATTTTTGAAAACAATTCTCAAAGCTTGAAAATGACCTTACACCTTGTTAAATCTCTTCCAAAGGATCTTAAAGCACTTTTAAGTTGTTGCAAATGATAAAAAATGACAGCCTTTTTTCTGGCTAAAAAATGGCCGGGAGAAAAGCAAGAAGAAAGCTATTGTATTGTTTTCTTTTTCACTTATATTATTAAAATAAAAATAACATTAATCCTTTTATATTTATTTAATTTAATAAATATTTAATTAAATTAAATACTTGGCTAATAAGTTGCCCCACCATCTATTTAAAATAGGTGTAAGGTTAAGACTAAGCCACTTGTTAACATTTCATTTGCTAGGATAAAATGATAACATACATCACTCATTCCTACACCAAGCATAGGTTAACCAATCATATATATTTAGCTTAATATATTTGAGTAATATACAAAATAATTAGGAAAAAATCAAGCCAATCGTGGGCAAGACTTAATAGGTTCATTGTAAAGCCGGCAGTTGACAATATAACCGAATTAAACATCTTTAATTCTTTTTATATACCAAATTAAACTTTTAAATTTTTTTATTTAATTAATCTTTAATAAGATTAACTAAATATATCCACTGACCAATATTGACACCTACCCATACAATACGGCCCCCGAATTACAATGAAGTACGAAACTTCAACTATGAACCTTTCCATCATCAGTTACCATGTAATTTAATCCTTCAGTCACACAATGCTCCGATTGGATTAGGGGTATGCTATAATCATCAAATCCTTTTATATCCAATGTTAAGTATAATAAATAACAGATACTGACTCCATTATGTATATCCATTGAGAATACACTTCTCAATCATATACAATATATAACCTTGGTCGAGGATTTTGCGAGTCAAATCTGAATTATTCACATAGAGCATTCTACCTCATGCACTAAAGTAGACAGATCCTTTCTCAAAAATTCACATACCTCCATAAATATCTCAACATACCCAATAATTACCTATCACAAGCCTAAGTACAGATTTGCCCTGAGTAGTATCAAAGAATGGTAATTCACTCACAAGATAACTATGATGTTATAAAATCTAAGGATTATTTACACCATTGATACAACGAATGTCCAATTGATGATCAAGTGTAATTAGCATTTGGACAATTTGTGCGAGTTTGCTCAGTGAACTCATACTCAACCAATGAGCACATATACACTTCTTTTAGTGTCTCCACACAAGTAACTATGAGATCAATTACCCTCTATAATATAGAGTAAAGATAGTGTACACTAGTCTTTTCGGTACTATAAAGGCCCTACTTTATAGTCTCACAACTAGGAACATTTAAGAATGATACTATTAACATACTATCTCATAAATATGAACTCATCATAATAATATGTATTGCATACATTCTATGAGCTTTATCATTATATATAAATCAAACATACATATGCAAATGATAAATGAAAAATATAGATATAAGAAAATACTCATTTTATTAATCATAAGATTTACGAGAGTTTTATAAATTTACAATCATTGATCACATCTTGATTGGCTTTTAGGACATACAACTCTTTCAGATCCCCCTGATCTCAGATGATCCTTCCTTAATTCTGAGGCGATCTCCCCTCGATCCCAGATGATCCTTCCTAGACTCTGAGGTGATCCCCCTAATCTTTCCCTGACCTTGAGATGATCCTCCTTTGATCTTAGGTGATCCTTTTCTGACCTTAGGCGATCCCCCTGATCCAAGTGATCCTTCCTTGACTTCGAGGTTATCCTCCTGATCCTAGGTGATGTTTCCTTGACTCTGAGGCTATCCTCCTGATCCTAGGTGATGTTTCTTTGACCCTGAGGCAATCCCCCTGATCCTAAGGCGATCCCTCCTGATCCCAGGTGATCCTTCCCTGGCCTTAAGGTGATCCCTTTGATCCTAGGTGATCTTTCCCTGACCATAAGGCGATTTCACTTGACCCAAGTCGATATTCTCCTGATCCTAGGTGATCTCTCCAATTTGAGGCTTGTTATTATTTGTTTTACTATTGTACTGCCTTGTTCTCGGTTGTCTCTTTTACTATAGATCGATGATATCAAGCACCCTTTCACTCAATAATTCCAAACTTTCTCTCTCGATGTTGAGCATATTCGCTCAATGATTCTGAGCCCTTTTGCTTGATGATACAGAGTGACCCTGACCCTCGTCAACCCTTCTCCTAGTGTCATAGTGGACTCTTTGACCCTAAAATCCCCTAACACTAGTAGAGTCTTCTCCTAGTGTTACGGTTGGCTTAAGGCCCTAAAATTCCCTAACACTAGTTAAGCCATAACCTGACTAGCGTTAGGTCTTGTAAGCCCTAGCCTGCTTCAAGCCTTGATAATTTTGAGCTCTCTTGCTCGATGCTAAGTGCTTTTATTCAATGATTTCGAGCTTATTTGCTCGATGTCAAGCTTATACGTTTGATGATTTCGAGCTCTCTCGCTTGATTTCGAGCTTATTCGCTCGATGATTCTAAGCTCTCTCACTCAATGTCGAGTGCTTTCGCTCGATGATTCTGAGCTCTCTCGCTTGATTTTGAGCTTATTCACTCGATGACTTCGAGCTCTCTCGCTCGATACTGAGCACTTTCGCTTGATGATTTAGAGCTCTCTCGCTTGATGCCAAGTGCTTTCGCTCCATGATACTGAGCTTACATGCTCATGACTCGCTCTTTCGTTTGATAATGTCAAGATCTTGTAGGGAGCCCCTGCCCCTATGAGAGGTCCATATATACTATAGTTTTCACTAAAAATAAATTTTTACTGAAAATTGGAGGACTAATGTTGGTAGTAATTTGAGGCCCATACAGTATATTTTTACTAAGTCAATAGTGTGGTCCTCACACCTTTTAATAAGAGTTGTCCTATGGTTCTTGGGAACTATCACCCTACCCTATAAAATCATCATTTTTCCTCTATAAATAAAATTATGTATGACTTGATCCCCCACCGAAAAAGGAAAACCAGGAAGAAGAAGAAGAAAAAGTAGGGACAAAAATAAGAAAGAGAATGAGAAAAGAGATGAGGATACATAGGTAGTTTGAGAGAGACCCAAGTCCAGTCATAAACACTTCTCAAACACCACTCCTCCATCACGAGCTACTCCTTGTTCAGTGTAAGAAAGTCATCGGACATTTTTTGCACCAACATATGATAAATTGATCCTAATTTCAATCAAACTTATTTTAATCAAATTTATTTTAATTCTATTTATATCTTTAAATATTAATAGAATATTATAAATTACTTTAAGTTACATTTGGGTCATTAAATAAAACTCTTGAATTTGTTAAACTATTTAAAACGTAAATCATTTATGCTTTTTGACCTTATTTTATCTTCGAGAGTACTAACTCTCCTATGAATAATATTTACTCTCTCTAAAAACGAGAATGATCATAAGTTATATGTTGTGATTTCTTAAGTTTAATATGATATTAATCGTGAGTCAAAATTGATCTTACTAATATCATTTCAAATCATTCAGGTACTTAATGATTATGGTTAACATCTAGTAATATATTATAACCTTTAAACCACAATGAAAAAGGTTTCATTAAACCTTTTATACTTGATTGTACATTTCGTGTGAATAGATTCCTTTCGTTTGTCCAATCTCAACTGAGTTAGGGCTCACAGATATTAAAAAAACTAAACTCAATTTATGCTCGAACTTTGATCATCATACTTTGAACTCGTTATCATGAAACTCTTTCATGTAACTTTTAATTACTTTGGCCAAAGATTTATTTTAGACATTTACATGTGTTTGACTAGAAACTCAAATTTGGGGATCAAGTCAACGGAACCTCGAAATCCTTATATTGAGTCAACGAATCCTATATCAATTATCATTCATATTCTGACATAAATAATATATGATCAAATCGGCTTTTGTGTATGAGGCATAATTGGTCTCATATTTATACACCATATAAATGATGTGCATATATACTGAATAATGACCATGATATTTCAAGTTAAAGGAGCAATTACCATATTAGTATAGTCATATTATAAATTATTGACATCATGCTTTCGTACGATTCATCATATCTATGTTCACGTTCAAAAAATAGTTCTCTAACTGTTAATCCACATTAATGTCCTAATAACATGACTATCATATTTTTTACACTAATATTATTCTCATGATATTCATCAAAGACATTCAGTGTGCCTACTATGTGATATCAATACTTGATTGATACGACTTTCATAGAAAACTAGCATACACATATGAATAGAAATAATTTCTTTATTAATAAATATATACAATATATATTATAAATATAATTTAATATAAAATACTTAAAATCAACACACGGATAGTTTTAGAACATACAACACTAACAAACTCTTAGTTATAGTAAAGTTATTCATTATTGTATTTAATACCCATTTTCTCAAGATGTTGGTCTAATTGATTTAACGACATTGCTTTAATAGAAGGCCAATTACATTCTCTGCTGAAGGCGTCTTCTGAATAACAATTTTTTCAATACTAATAAACTCTCTCAAAACGTGATATTTACGTTGAATATGCTTGGATTTCTGGTATACTCTTGGCTCATTTACTTGTGTTATGATACATATATTATCACATAATACACTTATCGGATAATCCATGCTAGGAACTACACCTAGTTTAAATACAAATTTTTGTATTCAAACTACTTCTTTAGTAGCTTCTAAAGTTATAACATGTTCAACTTTTGTGATAAAGACAACAGTTATCGTCTATTTGAAACATTTTCAACTTATATCCCTTCATTACACAGAAATATAAAACTAGATGTACGGTTTTTTTATTCATATCTGATTGAAAATCAAGATCTAAGTACCCATGAATATTCAACTCTTGAGACCCATAGTTTAGAATAAAATCCTTAGCTTTTTTAAGTACTTAAGGATTATTTTCACTGCAGACTAGTATTTTTTTTAGGATTTATCTGACATCTACTAGTAACACTTATTGTATATGATATTTTAGGTTTCGTACATGGCATAACATATATTAGGCTACTTATAACTGATGTATATGAGACATTGCCTATCCATTATCACTCTTCATTGATCTTTGGACCCATATCTTTAAAAAATAAAGATCTCGATTAAAGGCAAGAGACCTTTATCAGAATTTTTATGTTCAACCTTTTCAACATCTTTTTAATGTATAATTTTTAAAATAATTCAATTATCCTTTTTGATCTATTTTTATAAATTCGTATATCGAGAATGTACTTTGCATCTCCTAAATCTTTCATAGAGAATGCTCTTGATAATCAGAGTTTGACTTCTACCATTATGCAAATGTTATTACCCATCAATAATATGTCATCTACGTATATTATCAAAAACGTAATCATATGATCTCTAATCTACTTGTATATACAAGGTTTATCTAGATTTTTGATAAAACCAAATGCTTTGACTATTTCATCACATTGAATATTCTAACTTCTAGAGGCTTGTTTAAATCCATATATGAATTAATGTAATTTCCATACTTTATTCAATTCAACAAATGATACAAAATAAATAGGCTGTTTCATAAATAGATTTTTCTCAATGTAACTATTAAGAAACGCTATTTTAACATCTATTTTTTAAATCTCATAATCATTGTATGTAGCTATAGCTAGCATAATCTGAATGGATTTTATCATAACAACAGGTAAAAAAGTTTCTTTAGGATCTAATCCTAATTTCTAAGTATAACCCTTCATAATCAGTCATACTTTGTAGGCCTCTACCTATCTATCCTTGCCAATCTTTCTCTTGAAGATGTACTTATAGTCGATAGAAACTATTCTCACCCGTGGATCAACAAGTGTCTCGATTTAATTTGTATGCATCATTTTATTTCAGAATTCATTACCTCTAGTTATTTTTTTGAATCTTTATCTAGGATTGCCTCTTCATAAATTCTCGGATTATCTCTATAATTTATTGCTCTTATTAAGTAAGATTTAAAATCTTGCTAATTGAAAAATCCATATCTCTCTAAGAGTTTCAAAACTTTAGAAGATTTACCAGTAATTGAAATAGAATATGTTGATTGAACATTCTAGCATCAGTGTGATTAAGGTTCAAAAGATTATTCTTTTAATTCAAATTTTTTACTCGTACCTCCTTCTTTAAGAAATATATATTCCTACTTATCGAAATCTTCTAATAAGAAAAAAAGTAAAAGTAATATTCTAAATTATTTTTAAGATATCTTACAAGCTGATCTAACTCTGGTTTAGCATTAAGTTTGCCAGATTTGACTAATTTGATATATATCAAACACCCTTAGACTTTTATATAACTGAGGTTAGGTCTCTTACCACTCCATATCTCATCTGAAATTTTTTGGATTGTTTTAGTAGAAACTTTATTGAGGATATGCGTAGTGGTCTGCAAAATATATTCCTATAAATACAATAATAAGTTTGTAAAATTAACAATTGATCGCACCATATTTAATAAGATATGATTCCTTTTCTCTGTTACATTGTTAAACTGAGGTGTATATGGAGGAGTCATCTGTGAGATTATTCTATTTTCTTTTAGGAATTTTTAAATTTTAATATTCAAGAATTCACTTCCACGATATGATCATAAAATTTTAATACTTTTTTTTTATTTTATTTTTGAATTTAAGTTTTTTAGCTAACTAATTGCATACCCATCTATTTACATAAACAACGCATTACAACACAAATTTTCATAATCAAGCTAAAATTCTTGAATGAATATTAACTTTAAATTTACGAATTCAATTTAAACGGAGATGTAATGCATAAAGGGGATCAATGTCCTTACCAAAAAAACTTGATTAAAGCCTAAAGACATTGAATTGGCTGTCGATTTCATAGACCCCTAAATTCAGGCTTGAAACCTTAATTTTCCCTTACTGTTTCCTTGCTTAAAATGACAAAACAAAACTTGTAGAGTGTAATGAAGGTTGTGTAGAGTTGGTTTGTAGTAAGAAATTATGAATTAATTGGTTATAGAATAAGAAATTGAAGAAAAGAAATTTGACAAAGAGCGGAAATGAAAACAAGAGAGGAGGAGAAGAAAATGGATGAATTTGGCCATATATATAATATAAAGTAAAATTATTTAAGTGTTTTTAAGTTAATTAAAAGAAAAAATTCTAAAAAAGGCAAAATTAATCATTTTTTCTTATTTTTGAGCGATTTGCTCAAACGAATTGATCGATTCATTAAATCGAATTCAATTTCGTTCAATCAAATCAGGATCGTTTGATCGAGGATTTTAACATCCTTTGAAAAAATTTTACTATTAATTTAATTGAACGAGTTACACCTTTCGTTCGACCGAAATCATTCGTTCAAAAAAATTATAGAACTGATTACCTGTTATCTCAAAAAATTTTTGCAGTCAAATTTTCACTTAGTTTTTAATATCTATTTTTATTCTTTTTCTTCTGGTATCTTTTCAAATTTTATATTAACCCTCCTCATATTATCAATCTTTTGTTAATAATACATGAATATATATTTTTATAATAAAAGACAAAACTATCATTAACCGTAGATATAAGATATTACATGATCAATCAGCTGAGCAGTACTTAATAGATAGTAATCGTAAACAATACCCCGTAAACAGTGTCGGTCGACCGATAAGAGTAAGACGATCAGTTGACCGAGAGCAAAAATTGAGTTAGCCATCGGTCGACCATCACCACCCTAGTGGTTGACCAAAATGCTTCCTGCACCTCTTTTCCTTGGTTTCTGCTCCTTCCAAGTCATCTGGCCTTATCTTATCAAGTGCGTTCGAGCTAAGGCGTCGGCGTCATCAATTATTAAACTTCTTCCATATTCAAAATCTAGGATGATCGATGTTGAAACTATGAATTGGCATGCATTTGTACATAACAGGTATGTTGGGAGAAATTTGCAAGGTATTGTGAGGCGGAGTTGAAGGAAGTGAAGCTGAGAAAAGGATACTACGTGATGGACCTAGCGAAAGTCGTAGAATTGGTGGATGAAAACACCATTTGTGCCGCTGTTACTCTGGGTTCTACTCTCAGTGGCGAATTTGAAGATGTCAAGCTCTTGAATGATCTCTTCCTTGAGAAGAATAAGCAAACTGGGTAGGTAATCTTACCATTCTGAAACTAGATTCAATCATCTCAAAGTTTTCCTCGACTGAGTTTCAAACTCGTTGGTGATTTGGTGTCTCGACCTCCGCCAAGGAGTTATTTTATTGAGGTAGAGTGAGCGGGTCAAGTGTTTAGTAACTTAACCCATTAATGCCGGAACCGGGTTTCATTCTGATATGAATATTTTTCCAAGAAGACTTTATGCTTCCCAGCCTGGTTCTGTTCTTTTAATTAGTTAATAATAAATTTGTATAGACAGAAAGAAAACATGGTAGTTTCAAAATCTTAAGTTCATTGGATTTTTACATATCACCATAATTTAAGGCACTCGGGAACAACATTTCTTGTCACATTAAGCCTTCAAAATACAGTAATTAATTTGAAGTTGTTACGGTAATTACTATTTTTAATAAATAAATATTTTATTTTATTTTATTTTAAATTTCACACACCCCTAATCTTACTCTATCACATGTATATCCCGAATTTAAATATGAATAGACATTAAAAAAAATAATTTACTTATACTACTACAAACTACCAGATCGATCTCAGATCATTTTATTTAACAAAACATATACAGTACAATAGCAAATTCATATTAAGCAAATATATGAGATCAATCTAAAAATTAATGACTATTATACAATCTATCAAAAATAAAGGATATCATTAGAAACTTTCTAATAGGGAGGGTGATTCACAAATAATTACAAATGCACCCAACAAGCTGAAACTCTATTAGGGTATCCCACTTTTCTTGTATATCATTCCTCAATATATTGAAGCTTGCTTTTATAACTGATATAGTAATAGAACTCCTACAAAAATTAATTTTCTATGGTTTAAATTATTTTAAATTTGAGTCTTAAAGGATTTTTTTTGTTAAGGCATATTTGTATATGCGTTTTTGAGGCCATGAACTTCTAGTTATGGAACTTCGCATGGACATTTAGAGCATTTGAGTTTGGGTTTTTGTTTGAATTTTTTTTAAAACAAATTTTTTAACATTTAAATATTTGTGTGTCAAATTAAGTATTTTTGAAGATAACAATTTTAATGTTTTGTGATTATAAAGCGTGGAATTTTCTTTTTGTATATTATTCTCCAATTTATTACAGGGTAGACATCTGATCTAAACTTAATTAATTATGTAAATTAATTTATAATGTGAATGCTAGTTGGGTTCTACTAGGAAAATTTTTTAAGGTGCTATAAGAATTTTTGAACCAAATTTTGTTCGCTCAAGATTGACAAGGAATTGGCTTAATTTTGTTTTCTTGTATTATTTTAAAAAAAAGGAGGTTAATTTATGATATTAAATTGAAGGAAGTAGTGGTATTGGATTGATTTTGTGTAATGTTTTTTAATACAAGTTTTGGAGAAAGAAAAGGAAATTTAATTTCAGAAATAGAGAGAAAAAGGAAGAGAGCACTAGATAGGAAGAAAAAATGAAGAATGTAAAGGAGGAAACTACAATAATTAAAGTGAAAAGAAAATAATTTAAGAGAGAGAAAACGAAAAAAGACGATAAAGATTAAAACAAATTTTTCGATCAAAAAAAAAAAATGGTAAAGACATCTTTGTATAATAATGTTACTGTTTGATATTCAAGTTAACATATAAATGTTGGTCACATTATGCGATTCTTGAGTAATAAACATATTGATATTTGATAACTTATGGTAATATTTTTTTTTTCCTCTTTCGATCATCCAACTTTGTTCTTTACAAATTGGTAAAATTATGAATCATGATAGACTGAAAATTGTTTAATATAATAATTTTATTCTCATGTAACATAACGCATATATGTATATCTTCCTTCATTTTTTTCATATATTGTTGGATAGACTCAAATTTATTCTGCGTATCAATATAACATTTACATTTTGATTGGTTTTTCAACCATTTTCACTTGTTCTTTATTTGCGAGTGCATTTTACAGACGAGTAACTTCGCCCAATAAGAAATCGAAAATTATTGATATTATTAGTCAGAGGATTCAAAATCTTGCAAGAAAAATCATTCCACTACAATGAAATCTTAAGTTTTCCACGTCTATTTTACTATTATTTTCTCTAAAAGTATGAGTATACCAAAAATTTATTTGAAATAATACGATAACTTATTAAATAGTTATGAAGAAACATAGGAAGATTTGGAAGAAGCTGAATAACAAGCATTCAAGTACTCTCAAACAACAGATTAAACCAAATCTATAAAATTAATTAGCTTGACAGTCAAAATTACCAACCAAGATTTCTTCATAATATGTTGTATCAACCATTAACAATGATCATGCAGAAATCACTTTAGATATCCTTTAAGACGCCCTTACAAGCAACACTTCTTGAATGGGATGGCAAATTCCAAAGGTCCGGCCCAAACTTTTGAAGATCGAGCTTGACTCAAATTAAATTTGGGTCGTGTCCAGATTTATAAAACCAAGCCTAGACAGGGCCTAGGCTTTAAATTATGATTAAAAGTTCGGATTTTATTTTATTAGACTATAATTATTATATTTTCATATTTCATATCATTTACATTTTTAAATATAGTTATATAAATTAACAATTGATTCAAAATTTAAGATGTTTTAAAACTCTATTAAAAGAACTAATATATATATATATATTATTAAAATATATTAAATATGTAATTGTATACAAAATAATGTATTAAAAAATAAAAATAAAATTATTATTATCCTCGACCTTCATTAATCAATTTGGGTTCAGCCTCGCCTAACCTGGACTCAGAACTATAATAAACCAGGATGAGATAAGCCCAAGCTTTTTTGTTATTCCTAGCTAAGGCTGGCATGTACAATTTATATATTTTCATTTTTAAATTTCGACGGTAATTATTACTGTTGGATTGTCCTTGGAAAGTCCTGGTGTATTGATTGTCCAATTTCATATCATATGTTCCTTGTAAGATTTTAAGTAATTTTGATTTAGATATTCTGAATTTTTTGTTTAAACTTGAATAAAGTTATTATTGATCTGGATTTTACAAGCATTTAAAATCTGTATATCGATCTCCATTTGGCTCTCAACAAAGCCGATGTTATTGGATGGTAAACCAGATCGTTGAATGAGAAGTGTTGTTCCAATATTGTGGTTAACAATTAATTGGGTGAGTTGTTCACTAGTTAGCCCGAAAGAGAACTCGACCCGTTTGTAAATCTATGTTGCCGACCCGTCTGGTACATGGAAATGGGACTCGGGTATGTTGTAAAAGGCCTCTCCACAAAGGTTTGGACACTATACTAACTATATTCTACAATTTTTTTTTTCATAATAATATAGAAAATGTTTTTTTTATATCAAAATTCAGAAAATAATCTTAAACTTAATTTTGCTAAGTTTCGCCACAAAAAATTCTTTGAATTTTCCATTAAATTTATGTAAAATATTCACTCTAAGAATGATTACCAATAAATATTAAATTTGTTGAATTTATCCATAAAAATAATTTTTTTATACAAACTTTTATATAAATATTAATTTAGTTTTTTAAAATAAGTATTTTTTTAATTTTGATTTTCGGTAAGATTATAATGTTTATATTTAAGTCACCTTACAATGTGAAAGTTGGCTCCGCCTCTAATAATAGTCCCATATTAGTTTACATTTCCTATTTTTAACACTATTTTTATTTATAATTTAGTCAAATCTCAAGTGAGACAAATGGAAATTAATTGAATATTAAAATTATAGAGCTTGCAAATGGCATGACAACAGCATACATAAACTACAGGAAATGAAATAAATATTCATACCTAAATTCCAAAATCCAAATCATAAATGTCTTCTCCTTAAGACTAAAATGCACCGATGATATCTGCATTAATTGAATCCACTATATGTTAAAGAAGTCTTATACTATCACGTTCTCTTCGTGTTTAGAATGATACAATCTTTTATTTCTGTGTAATAAAATAAAATACTTTATGTGAGGCCTCATTATGTTAACAGTAAACCCTAGCTAATAAGTATACTTATGCGTATCACTATGTAAATACTCAATTTTAAGTGATCATAATTAATAGTAATGATCTAAAAAATTCTACTAATATTAATTTTTTTTTTGAATATTAATAATGGGATTGCAATGATCCGTTAGATGAAATAAATAAATAAATCTTAAATAAAATCAAGAATGTACAATTCTCATTATTCATACTTTTCTTTATTGTTCATAATTAATAATTAAATTTTTTTTTTATCATTATCTAATAGACAATAGGAAAGCTTGAGACACAATATATAACATCTCTCTTATAATTTTCTCCAAATATTACAAGTCCCAAGTCAATGAATTTGAAATAATAATCTATTTAAAATGAACCTTTTTGTCTGGCATGTCATTTTCCATTCACTCTAGCTTTTATTTCTTAAGCACGTTATAAAAGGTGTGCATTAAACTCAAATCGTGATATAGATATATAATAACCTTTTATCAAATTCCAAACTTAAGCAATACTCTCTCTATATATAAATTATGCACAATCATTAACAAGGTGGCGTCGTTTTATATATGTCTCGATTGTTCATCACACATATTCACAAAACAAAACAAAACTGAATGAATGGCAATAGGGCTATGATGAGTACACATGAAAGCTAGCGTTTTATTCAAGCATCATCGATCGATCTTCTGCTCGAAGATGCAATTATATAACAACCCTTTACGAATAAAGACCTTATATAAGTTGATGTGAATGCATGATGAATGCACTTTTGGAGTGAATAAAATTTAATATGTAATATCTTTATTTGCATCATAATTACAATTGACTATCATCGTAATAAATAACAAAGTCTCATGATATTATATATTTATAAACAAGCTAGAAATTAATAATTAATATCATGAAAAGAATAGAACAGAAGATTATGAACACTTCCTTGTGTTAAACTTCAGCTAGTGGAGCTTAACTTTTACTTTCGGCTGCTAGCTAGCTTGAAAGAAATGATAATCTATATAACAAGATTTTGTATTTGTATGATTAATTTGAAAAAGACTTGTGGTTATTGGAGGTGGGATTGTGATCGATCGATGGATTTATCTATCCATGTTCCACTTTGGGTGTACACTTTTTGGAAATTTAGGTGAATTTTTTTGACTCTACAGTCAAAGGAACTGCGGCCAACCAGACAAAGGAATTAAACTTCAAATTGTATATTGCTTGTTTTATATACCCATGATTGGGACTAGTAGACTAGAGCTACAAACATTCATATACCAGAGTCAATGAATCAAGACAGCTTTACAATTAAAGATATTTGAAGAATTTGGATGAAAGATGAGATTCTATTTTGGCCCACTGATAGATCTTCTTCATTTAAAAGTCTGATTTGTGACCATTAATTTCATATATACTTGTTGACCATGGAAATTTATTAGATATTCTTTAATTAATTTGTAAAGGGTCATCAGATTAATTGATCAGATAGTGATACTGATGATCATTTCCTTGTTTTGTTATTCTTAGTTCATGCTTTTATATTTAATTAAGCTGGAAGAAATACATGCAGTTTTCATATATGGAAGCTACCAAAACTTGTTTTTTTCTTTTTGCAAAACATAGTAATTATATATGTTCAGAAGGAAAGGCTTATTATCACGTCCCACAGACTATGTGTGTAAACTGATGTTTATATAATAATAATTTTTTTCCCTTTATTGATATTTAAGAAAAAAAGAAAATAGAAACTTTTCTTAAATATCTCAAGAAAAAAAATGATTTGAAAAGGGGAGATTGGATACTAATTGCTCAAGCCTTCATTCTCTGACTCATGCTCCCCCAATTTGATTAGTAGCATGGAAAGATACACACTTTGTACTAAAATAAATCATGGTTTCATCTAATTGAATCTGCGAAGTAAATCTACAGCTTTGTTTTGAAATCTGAAATGAAGTTGAACCGATCGAGCAGACACTCAAGCAGGAGAAATTATTGATGCTAGTTGTGTCTTATAAATGAGTGCAAGTATTTATTTGCAAGCAGCATGCTGCTGCATTGATAATTCAAAACAATTAAAGAGAACCATATGTTAATTATTGATAGAAGTTGAAGGACAATTAATTAAGTTCCTGCAAAAGCATCTTCATGAATGCCTCATTTGTGTTGTACAATTCTCCACAGAGAAGAGAGAGTAATAAATTAAACTCGGAAGCTTGACCATTCAGATTCCAGAGAATAAAGAAAGAGAAATAGTGTTTCATTTGTAATAAGTAGGAAGATGAATGCATACCATATTCATGGCCTAGCTACCTTACATAGTCATTATGACAGAAAAAGAAAATGAACAAGGACTCTAATTGTTTCAGAAATGAAGATAATTAACTCTCATAGAGATATCTCAAAGTTTAGAACTGGTGATTAAATTCACAGAAACTGTGTACATGATTATGGTTTAAAGAAAAATTCTATTTGAAATCAACTTCTTAAATCTTACACCCACAAGGCATTGACATTCCGTGTGTTGAAATTGACATATTGAAAATTTTTATGAGCAAATCGTAAATGAAATAGACACATTATGTTATTTTTGTATGCAATCACTCAGTCAGTTTCAACCACTTGTATTTATCTTTAAAATTTATCAACAAATTTAATATATACAAGAAAATTTTTTAAACATATAGCATATGTTTATTTAAATTATAATTTTATTAAAATTATTTTATCTAAACTTTTTTCTTCTTTAATAATACTGAAAAGATTTTTATTTACTAACCAAACCAGGTTTCTATTGTTTAGCTTCAATTTCTAACATTTATCAAATCTCCCTATTTTTATAGGATTTTCTCCACACCTTATTTATAGGTGCGGATTTCTCTTGTTATTTATTTGGAGTATAACTTAGACTAAATTTGATAATAAACCTCCAAGGCAAACTCACCCGTGGAAAAATGGGCACCTTCACACTTGCTTTAAATTTGGAGTAGACCTTTGAAAAGGCAAACTCCCGCCTCCCATCGGTATTTATAGATGTGAGTTTCTCCTGTTTCTGTTGTTTCTACTGTTATTTATTCGAAATAGACCTCATTCAATATTTGGGTGTACGTCTCTTGCAAACGCTCATTTTTTATCGTGTTATTTGGACGTCTCATGCAATATATTAGAAGTTTGTAATATTGTAATAATTAATTTTCTTTTATTTAAGTTTACATTAAATCTATTTGTATAAGAGAATTCAAGCTAATCTCTTAATGATTTTGCTGTATGACTTGGCAAAGTTTTTGTTTAATGGACGCTCATGGTTAATGGTCCTAAACTTAAGTAAGCTACCATATATATATATATATATATATATATATATATATGTTTTATTTAGGGCCTACGACATTTTTTTTGCCCACGACATTTTTTTCAGTGACTTTCTTCTAAAGAACAATATTTAGTAGGAACTTAATCTCCAATTAAATTGCAATTAGTTGTTTTCATCCATCCAATGGACCATATTAATTTGAATTAATACTATCAATGAGTTTAAAAAAAAAAAATTGTATCTTTAACTCCTCCCCTTTCAGCTGGAAGTCGAGTGCTGTCAGACAGTCTTTCTAGTAACACAACTCATTATAAGGATGGATCCAAAAGAAAATTGATAGGCATATAATTAGTGTCGTCATACTTGTTTCATGAAACTCCAATTTATTCTCAATATCGTGCTACTAAGATCATCGGGTGTAGCAGTCCGTTGTGAAATTGAGTCATCGATATTAAATAGCTATATATTGTTGTATTAATAAAACCGTAGAATATGTAAAGCTGCATATCTATGAAGACCATCACTTCTACTTACGTCCGTTAGTAGGTTTCGTAGTTAATTTTAAAATATGCTTATAATGAACTTGAGGAGCTTAGATAGTTCATATGTGAAATGATTCAAATTTTTTAGAGGAAGACCAGCTTTAAGTTGAGGGCAAGACTCATCACCGGACTCAAGAGAAGACCAAGAGACTAAAGGAAGAAACAAAGAAGAAAAATCAAGGAAGAACCGACCCTAAGACAGACATTAATCTTGGCATTAGTTCTATTGGTGCTATATACCCTAAAATCATTCATTTTGGACATTTTGTATTGAATTATTTTAATAATATATTGTATATTATTATTATTAATAAAAAATTATTTCTTAATTTTTATGTGTATGTTGTTTCCTTTTCTTTTTCGTATATTGAAAAGTATACATAGAAATGCCCTGATAAAAGTTATTTAAATTATTTTCTGCATATGTAATATCAATTGAACACTGATATCGCATGACAGACACATTTAATATCTTCGATGAATATCATGAGATGATATTAGTACGGGTAACATAATGGTTATGTTATTCAATTTCTTTCATTTCTAATTAAAGAATTTAAATTATATCAAATCCTAAATATCTATGGTATTATAGATTGGATCATATCAAAGAAAGAATACTAACTCAACTTAGAAATAGTGGGATATTAATCTCATTAGGTTCTAAACCCTATCCAACCATCAGTCATATCTTCGAGGGAAAATAATCAAGTCTCTCTTTAAGAGTAAACATGAGAATGCCAAAGACTTATTAGAACTTGTATATAGAGATGTATATAGATCATTTAGTATAGCTATCAAAAAAGTATTTGAGTATTTCATTAACTTTAATGATGATATATTTTGGTATGGGTACGTGTATTTAATAAAATACAAATCTGAATCCTTTGAAAAGTTCTAAGAATTCAAGAATGAAGTCAAGAAACAGACAAAAAAGAGTATTAAGATTTTACGATCAGAACGTGAGGGTGAGTACTTAAATACTGAGTTTTAAAAATTATTAAAAGAGAATGGAATCATCTTACAAATGACTCCTCTGTATACACCTTAATTTAATGATGTATCTGAGAAAAGAAATCATACCTTATTAGATAGGTGCAATCAACAGTGAGTTTCACAAACTCGTCATTATATTTATGAGGGTATACCTTGCAAGCTACTACATATATTCTAAATAGAGTCCCTTCCAAATCAGTCTAGAAGATTTTGTATGAAAGATAAAGTAAAAAGAGATCCCTAGGCTCAATTATATGAGAGTCTGAGGTAGTCTAGCATACGTTAAGCATATTAGATATAATAAACTCAATGATAAATCAGAGATGGATTAATTTATAGAATATCCTAAAGATAGTTTAAAATATTACTTCTATTTTCCTTCTAATCAAAGAGTTTTGATTAGCAGTAATGCATACTTCGTAAAGAAAGAGTTTTCTGAAGAAGATAGTGTAAGTAAAGATATTAAATTAAAGGTTAAGTCGATAACGCTGACGCTAGAAAGTCCAGTCAACAGGTCTTTGTAATGGTTAACCTAATTTCAACTTAAAAATCAAGTTATATCAATCCATTTATATATTGAAGAAATCCTTAAGAAATTGGAATATTCGATTTGATGAGACAGTTAAATCATTTGACTTTATTAAAAATTCGGATAAACCTTGTGTATACAAGTAGGTTAAGGATCATACTGTTATATTCTTAATATTATATGTAGATGATATATTATTGATGGAGAATGATATTGGCATGATGACAAAGGTCAAAACCTAGTTATCCAAAATCTTTTCCATAAAAGATTTGTAACATGCGATCCATATCAAAATTTGAATCTATAGAGATAAATCAAAAAGGATAATTGGATTATTCCAAAGGTTATACATTAACAAGATGCTAAAGAGATTCAGTATAGAGAACTTTAAAAGAGTCTTTTGTCCTTTAATAATGGTTTTCATCTTTCTAAAGATATAGTTTCAAAATTGATGAAGAGTGATAACAGATGTATAGTATATCCTATGTATCAGCTATTAAAAACTTGATGTACATTATGCTATGTACATGATCTAATATAGTTTATGCTATAAGTATTACTAGTAGATATTAGGTAAATCTAAAGGAGAAACATTGGTCGATTGTGAAAAAAATCCTTAAATCCTTAAGAACTACTAAGGATTTGGTTCTGAATTATGAATCTCAAGAGTTGAGCTTTCATAGATACTTAGACTTATATTTTTAATCATATGTGAATGATCAAAAATCTACATCTGATTTTATCTTTTTGTATAATAGAGTTGTTGTAAGTTAAAAGAGTTCCAAATAAATAACAACAACTAACTTTACTATAAAAACTGAATATATTGTTGCTTCAGAAGCGATAAAAAAGACTGTTTAGATACAAAAGTTCATATCTAAAATTAGTATGGTTCTTAACATGGGTTATCTAATGAGCATATTTTGTGATAATATTAGAGCTATTACACAGGTTAAGAAACCAAGAACACACTAAAAGTCTAGACATAATTAGCAAAGTATCATATTTTAAGAGAATTTATTAATGCTAAAGAGATAATAATATAGAAGATATCTTCAGCAAGTAACGTTGCTAATCCTCTCACTAAAATAATAACATTGAAGCAGTTAGACTATTATCTTAAAAAGATGGATATAAGATACAACAACGAATGACTTTAGTATAAGTAGGAGGTTATTAGTGTTATATACCCTAAAAACCACTTATATTGTTAGTTTCAAGGTTTTTTGTATTGAATTATTGTATTTATGTAATGTACATATTCATTAATGAAGAAATTATTTTTTATTTATATGTGTAAATTGCTTTCTCTTTCTAATTATACTAATGAATGAAGTACACATATAAATCACCTCGATAATTTGATTATCTAAAGTATTCCCTATGTACATAGTATTGACTAGACATCGATATCATATAGTAAGCATACTAAATGTCTCCAATGAATATCATGAGATGATATTAGTATGGATGAATATGAAAATTATGTCATTAGAATATTAGTATAGTTAATAGTTAAAGAACTATTTTTTAAATGTAATCAAAGAATGATGAATCACACAGAATATATAAAGTCAATGATTCATTATTTGATTGTACGAATATGCAAAATACTCCTTTAACTTGAGATATTATAGTCGTTATCTGATATAGATGTACATAGTTCATATAATGTATAAATATAGGACTAATCACATCTTACATAAAAAACTATTTTAGTTATGTGTTATTTATAATAGGATGCAAATGACTATTAAGATAGAATTTGTTAACTTGATAAATAAGATCTTGATTTTTTATTAACTAAATTCGAATTTGAGTTTTCAATTGGATATTAGTAAATGGTTAAAATCTAAAACTCTAGCCAGAGTACATAAAAGATCATAAGAAAGAGTTTTATGATGACAAGTTCAGTATATAATGACCGATGATCTGAACAAACTCTAAGTTTATAGTTTTGATATTCTGTAAGCTCTTACTTGATCTAGATTAAACAACAAAGGATATAACCTACACGGTATGTACAATTAAAAGTAAAATAATTTGATAAAGATTTTTTTTGTAATTTAGGGATTATAACATATTATTAGATGTTAACCATAATCGTTGAGCGTTCAAAGAGTTTAAAATAGGATCAATGAGATTGGTTTTGGGTCATAACTAATATCATAGTGAATTCGAGAGGTCACAAACAATAACAATATGTTTTACTTTGCTTACAAAGAGAGCAAAATTAATTGTTATCTACTAAGAGAGCTAGCACTCTTGGTGATAATAATTAACTAAGAAAATATAATTATTTACATGTTATATTCACTACAAGAAAAAGAAGCTAGAGCGATGCCACTTTTAGCGACGTCAAAATTTTCGTCGTTAAAAGCTCTTTCACCGACGTCAATTTAATGGCGTCGCCAAAAAAATTAAAAAAATTCAAAAAAAAATTACTTTTAACGACGACAAATATTTGGCGTCGCTCAAAGGTATTTTAGCGACGCCAAATATCGTCGCCAAAAGTGAAAAAATAAAAAAAATTAAAAAATTAAAAAAAATTTACTTTTGACGACGACAATTTGTGGCGTCGATAAAATACCTTTTAGCGACGCCTAATATCGTCGCCAAAAGCCAATAAATAAAAAAATTTTAAAAATTAAAAAAATTTTACTTTTGGCGACGATAATTTTTGGCGTCGCTAAAAGATCTTTTAGCGACGCCAAATATCATCGCCAAAAGCCAATAAATAAAAAATGAAAAAAATTTACTGTTTTTAGCGACGACCAATATTGTCGTCGCTAAAAGACCTTTTAGCAATGACATTTGGCGTTGCTAAAAACAGTAAATTAAAAAAATTAAAAACAATTTACTTTTGGCGACGCCAAAATTTTCGTCGCTAAAAGGTCTTTTAGCGACGATAAATATTATCGTCGCCAAAAACCAATAAAGTAAAAAAATTTAAAATAAAATGAAAAACGTTTCACTGT
>JAVXUL010093236.1:0-21823 GCA_035590515.1 Trichilia minutiflora | reverse complement strand
TTAATAAAAAAAAGAGATTATTTCAACTGTTATGCCAAATAGCTTTTATATAAAAAAAACTTTTTATAAATTAATTTACCAAACAGTTTTCAGTTTTAATTTAAAATCTCTTTTTTTTAAGAGAAGCAAAATCCAACTTTTAAGCACTTGAAAAGCCGTACCAAACAGTATTTGAGTGCGGTATATGATAGCCTAGGGTCGTCCTGATAGAGAGGTTGCCTAGGTAAGTGCGGGAGACTTCATAGGTGGGAGTTATTATATGGTGATATATTATTGTGTTGGAGATGTGATTTGATCACCTGTGAGTCTCATCGAGGAGAGTCACGGACATCACTATGTGACTACTCGAGGCAACGTCGGTGATGGGCCTATTTTCTAAAAAACTATGCATATTTTACTCTTTGCATCTAAAACAAACTTTTATTAAAAACTACATCATTTTCATTTGTATATAAAATCCACTGACGGTCTCATGATGTCTAGGGCCAAGGTAATCACCGAGAAAAACAGCCAGCCCAATGACTTTTGATATATGATTTGAGGTTTTCATACAAAAAGAACTTCTTTGAATTAAATTGTTTTATTTTGTGTTCAAGATGCGTTTTTCTACCTATTGGTTAAACAGTATGTTATTATATATATTTATATATATTTTAGTTCACTCACGGAGTATACTCCCGTATACTTACTCCCCTCACTTTTCAGTTTCAGGTTAAGAGAGCTTCGTGCATATCCAATTGGTGGTGGTACTTCTAAAAGTTAGGGTGCTTCAGTTATAGTTTGAAAATCCAACTCACTCAGATTAATTGGTAGTCCACTAGAATTTCATTCACAAGTGTGTATTAATGATTATTTATTTTTCTATAGTTTGTAAAAGGATATGTAAACTTTATATTTTATTCTGAGTGGATTGACCTTCCATAGATTTATATTTTGATAGATATTTCATGAAACGATTTGTGTATGTATATTTTGAAGTGTTTGTGGATTGTTATAGAAATGATTGGAGTTTGGGTGTTTGGTTGGTACTATATTGGAAGTGTGGCTGCAATGATTTTTGAAATAGGTTTTGTAAAGGCCTTACAGGCTCATAGAGTATATTATGGTGATTGAATATACTTTAAGAGTCTGTGACGGTTGTCACGTGTGGGACCCATGGATTGGGGTGTAACATAAGTAACGTTAATTTATATTTTTAATCTTTATTTAGTAGCTTTAACCTTAAAATCAACTAATTCTTAAAATTTTCTTTGCTCTTGGACTTTAAGTAAGAACTTTTGCATCTTGGATGAAATGCTTTTTGTGAATATGATACTAGAACTATTAAAACTATATGATAACAAAACTACCAATACTTGAGTAAACAAACTTTAAGACTTAGATAAGTTTTTGGCACCGTTGTCAGAAGTGTAATTAACTAAGATAAATTAGTTTTTAAGGAAGATTAAACCTTTTAATTTTATTCAGATTTTGATAAAAAAGGAAAGTTAATAGGGTGTTCGGCCTATCTTGTAAGGAATTTCCCATACATTGCATCGATTAGTAAATATTTGTTCAAGATAGATGTTCTATTAAAGCTTCTCAGGTATTTTCTATCTCTAT
This sequence comes from Trichilia minutiflora, assembly GCA_035590515.1. Taxonomy (NCBI): domain Eukaryota; kingdom Viridiplantae; phylum Streptophyta; class Magnoliopsida; order Sapindales; family Meliaceae; genus Trichilia; species Trichilia minutiflora. The sequence goes on along the minus strand of JAVXUL010093236.1, from coordinate 20,221 downwards.
TACACAATTTTAGTGACACGAGCACCAAATCCACACTATTTTAGATTTTACACCCCTGCTTTGATGGCTAATAAGCATAATAAGAATACCTTTCAATAAATAATTAAATAAATTTTATTTAGGAAATCATGAATTCATGGCTTATGAAGGCAAGGATAGCATCTATTAGGTAGAGATAAAGATGATTTCTGGTTAAGTGTATTGTATTGAGAAACAAAGAGTAATGACTTTTTGTTTTATGTTTTGAAAATTTTGCTTCTACAAGTGGCATTATCCAGAGGCCAATAGAAGTCATTCCCATGGCTATAAAAGATTTTAATGTTTAGGGAGAACCTTGAGGTTAAAGATAATTTGGTTTTAACTAGTATACTTAGAGTTGGATGCTACCAAAATTTTAGTTTAATGTACCTTTATGGCCTAGTTATTGTAGATTTATCTTATCTTTATTTGATATTGATGATGAAAATAGGACAACTGATATGTCTCTGTTTTCAAGTAGCATTCAGCTTTCATTTTATATCTTCAGTCATTACGACCAAAGTCCAAAGACTCATGTTTTTCTTTCTATGTCAGGCATATTTATTTAATGACTCCTAGGAGGATATTGGCATTATTAAATCATTCTTCGATGCAAATTTATCTTTGACAGAGCAGGTAATTTTCTTTTAGATTTTTTGTCAAAAGTTTTTTCATTGTCTAAACACAACTTCTACAAGAATAACATTATTTTCAACATGTGCCAACTATAAAATAACAAGATATCTCTAATATAAATTGATCTTCTTCAGATCAATTATTATTTTAAACTACCTCCAATTACTACAAGGCAAATTACTGTCTAAACTTAGAACAATCCCATGACAATATCACAACAAATACATATAAACATATGGAATGAAAATATAACAACAACATTAATCACTTTTATAAAATAATCAGCTATCAGATCTTTCATTAATATCTAGACTTATCAAAATCTCAAATGTAAATAATCCAAATTTACATATTTATAAACTAAATTAATATAATAATTTAATTCACTATATTATTTTTCCAAGTAGCAAACTCAAATGTCATAACAAAATATATTAAACACTTCTAAAAAAAGATCAGCTGTCAGATCTTCCATTAATACCTAGACTTATCCAAGCCTCAATTATGCAAATAGTATAAATTAACTCATTTATTTCATGAATCAACATCTAACAAACTTAAATCCAAAAGAAAACAAAGTACTAACCTTTGTGGAATGAAGAATGCTAGATCTTTGAATAAAACTGAAATCGAAAGTTAATCGGTAGAAAAGAAGACAATAGAAAACTAAATATAAATCGAGCTTCATCCATAAATAAATCTTAAAAAAGAAAATCATAACAAAGTAGTCAATGTGTGTGTTAATGCACATTTAATACATAGCATTGGTTGTATTTGTCAAAATTATAAAGTTGATGAAATACTCTACTTAATACATTTATAAAAGTATAACTTGATTATAATAACTTCGCTTCAAAACCAATCAAATTCTTGTTTTGTCTATCTCAAAGGCATCGTGATTAGTAGCAAAGACAACATATAATTTTGTTTACCCTAAAAGTTCATAAGGCATTTATTTTCTAATATAACTTACTTACAAGACTAAATGCTTAGAGTCAATTTACTATCTAATTATCCAAGAATAAAGAGTAGCATAAATTTTTCTAAACTCTATTACCATTAGTCCTTTATATAATACCCACAATAACACTTTAGGCAAACTATATACAACCCAAAACCTGGTAATAAAACTGTAAACCAAATATGACACTAGTGGACTAAGGTTAGACAATCGTAAACCAAAACATCTATTGCTAAACTGTTCTCCCACTTTCAAGCAAATTTTTTTTCTCTTTTAACATTCATTGTTTAGGGTTAAGTTACTTAGTCAAACTCAATCAAAATCAAAATATCTAAAGATAACCTAAACTCTTAACTCGTCATACAGAATATGTATACACAGAGCTTCAAAAATGATTCGATCGAGCATCACATTCTTTTAATATTATCCATCATTTTGTATAAAATGCAAATATATTTCTAAACAATAAAATAAATTCTACCACCACAACATAAATTAAGAACCTCTCAGATATCGCATTCCATAAAAAAACAAACTTAAAACAAAAACCACAAACAATTTCATACAAACAACTACAGATAAAACCAGTAAGAGAGAATAAACAAGTACCTTGTTGAGTATAGATATGAATTTGCAGAGACAAAGTTGCAAAGGTGAATGGGTACAACGGACTGTAATATACAAAGATAGGGCCCAAATAGTAAAGAAGGTAAGTGGATGCTTCAACCACTACATCAACAACATCAATCGATGTAAATCGGTGAGAGTTTCAAGGTGTGGCTGTTCCACTGGTGGAGAAACAGGACCTTTCTCCTTCGATTTTGCTATGTGTTTTCCTGATCGCAGCACTGCCAGGTGAAAGATGATTAACGATTATACAAACAATCAAAACGACTTCATTTTAGCAAGAATAAAAACGAAGTTGTTTTAGCAAATCTCTTTTATTGGGACCAAAACGATGTCGTTTAGATATTAACCTTTAGCGACGACATTTGTCATCACTAAAAATGCTTTTAGGAAGAATAAAAATGATATTGTTTTAGCAAATCTCATTTTGTTGGGACCAAAACGACGTCATTTAGATATTAACTTTTAGTTACGATATTTGTCATCACTAAAAATGTTTTTAGCGGCAGCTAAAACCTATAAGTGCTATCACTATTATTTTTGACGACGAACATAAATGGTGTCGTTAATAATATATTTTTAGTGGTGAAATTTAACCATCGTTAAAAATTGTACTTTTAATGGCAACACTTGTCGTCGTTAAAAATATTAATTTTGGCGTAAAATCTTGGCGGCATTGAACATCACTATTTTTAGCACCGACATTAAATGGCACTGCTAATAACATGTTTTGGTGCTGCTAAAAGGTTTACTTTTTGTGGTAACTAATGTTGCTGCTAAAAATATTAATTTTAATGTCAAAATTTAGCGACATTTTTGTCAATATTTTCCATGATTAAATATAATGGCACCGCTAATCATTAACTTTTAGCGAAGATATTGGCATCGCTAAAAGATCAAATTTTAAATAAATTTTTTATTTACCTTTTAACAACGACTTTCATTTTGTTGTTGCTAAAAATGTACTTTTAACGATAAAATTTTGACACCGTTAAAAATGTCATCGTTAAAAACCCATTTTGTTATAGTATTAGTGTTTATTATTAAGATTTTGGAGAATTTTTCTAATTTTTAATAAGATTCTGACTGAGAGAAGAAGAGTTAATAGGGTGTTTGGTCCGTTTTAGTGTATATTATTTATTAAGATTTTAAAGTGTTTTTCTTAATTTAATTAAGTTTTTTTAACTTTATTGCTTTACGAAGAAAAGGAAAAAAACATTTATCATTTTTTTTGTTATTAATGTTTTCTTATATTCCTTTATTTTTATTGAAAAAATTATTATTATTATTATCATTATTTGTTTTATAAAAAAAACACGAAGAAAAGAAAATAATATTAATAGACAAATAACTAAAAAAATTAAAATAAAAAACCTAGGCTAAATTGTACAAATTTAAAAATCTCGTTAAGATTTGAAAAGAAGAAATAAAACAAAAAAAATATTTTGGATCTAATTGCAAGCTCAACAAAATCCTTAGATGTGACAAAATTAAGTAATTGACTTTTGGGCTAAATTGATTAATTTTCAGATGTTGACCAATTTTGTAAATAGGCAAAACTTGAAAAAAAGACATACATTTCCTATTCAATCTTCTTCCTCCCGTAGCCACCTTCATGGTCAATTATTCAAGCTTTGCAACCACCATCAAACTCCATTCTTTTTCCATGCCTTCTACTGTGATCACCTCCCCTCAACTCCGGCTACCTTATCCAACTGAAGGAAACTGTCGGTGGCCAAAAAAGACGGATTCCCCTTCATTGAATTCATGGACACCTTTTCTTTGTTTTCCATCTTATTTTTTTGTAATTTTGTTTGATGTAATGGTGAAGTATAGAGAGTGGGTAAAGGTGTGTTATATTACCTTACATACCAATGAACAATTCTTTTGACTTCATGAATTTTTTAATGCCAGTAACACACTCCATTTTCGTGCATGAGATAAACATCCAATCAAGCTAAATTCTATGAAACCAATTGCAAGTCCTTGATTCTATAATTCAACCGTTATTTTATTTAGATGCCAACAAAATCCAAATACAAAATAAACAAAAGCATATAATGCTTTCTTCATAGCAAAGCATATTCAAGCAAACAATCAAAATGGACCTTTCCTGAATTCAACAACCAGGGTTCTTATATTTGCATGCATGCTAAACACAATGTGTAGCTATATTCAGAATCATTCGGTCATACTAAAATAAAATACAGATAATAGCTATTATAGGATTTGCCTTGGCCATAACTTGTTCTCTCTTTCCATTTTCTCTTACTACCGATGCCTTTCCTGTTTCTGAGCAAGTGTCTATTTGGGATTTAGATGGTTGTCCAGCTGTTAATAGGGTGCAATTCGGGGCTACTTATGGAGGCTTTTTATTGCTGTTAATTGCTATATTTTTCTTGGATTAGAAAATGGTTCAGTGGCTACTAGTTGTATGAGAATGCGAGGGATGTTTGAACTACTGGTGGTAGCGGCTTGGGGAGTGTTGGTTGTAGTCCTTCCTTTTGTTCCCAGAGTCCCCTCCTCCTCTTTTGGTTGCTGGAATCTTTCTCCCTTTATAGGCACTTAAATTGAAAGCAATAAAGAAGAAATCCCAATAGTGTGAGATTATTTCCATTAATCTTCCCAAAAAATGTAAAACTTCCCTTATGCCTGAATACCAATTTTTAATTTCCTTATACATGAGAATTCTTTTATAATTGCAAAATTTTGTTTCCAAGTTTTTGGAGAGGAAACGTGAATTTCCTTCTCAGCCAAGATTTTTTGTCTAAATTTCCTTACCCTTTTTGAATCTTGTGGGAAAAAATGATTGCTTTCCATTTTTTTTTGTCATTTATCAACTTGATCCCTTTTCTTTGGAAACTAATGATTTTGTCCAACCTTAAAAATTAAATCCCTTCCATTTTATTTTAATCACTCCCTTCAGATATTAATTCTTAAAATTAAGAGACGTTTAGCTTTGGAAACTTATAATCTTTAGCCTATTAATAAGTCCAAAGTCGGATTATGACATAAAGGATCAATAATGCATCTTGAGTTGATCAAATGATAAAAAAAAAGATCATGAAACCCAAGGAGGAAAAATTTAGCCAAACGAAAAAAAACTCTCCTTTTTTGTTTTTTCTTTTATTTTTCATAAGGAAAAATAATCCAAAATTATCCATAAAATCTGCTTTTATATTTTTTTATTTAATTAAATAAAATATAAGAAAAAATAATATGCCAAATGTGTAGTCAAAATGGAGATACATCTCATACATATCGACCTTCCATTTGTCATTTAAGTGTAAGATGAAGATTATGCTATTATCAAATTTTCATTTGCTAGAATGTAAACTTAACACATATCACTTATACCATAATTAAGCTTAAGCTAACCAATCAAATTATCCTAACTTAATATATTAAAGTGAAGCATAATCTAACTAGAAAATTTTAGAGTCAATTTATGGCAAAACTCAGTAGGTTCACTCTAAAATCAATAGTAGACAATATAACTGAATTAAACTTTTTTAATTTCTTTTATATTCCGAATTAGACTTTTTAATTCTCTTTATTTAATTAATTTATTACAAGATTAATTAAATATGTCTACAGATCAATATTGATATATAGCCATGTAATATGACCCTTAGGTTACAATAAAGTACAAAGCTTCAAGAATGAACCTTTCCGTCATCAATTATCGTGTAATTCAATCCCTCTGTCACATATTGCTCCAATCAGATCAGAGGTATGCTATAATCATCAAACTCTTTTAGATCCAATATTATATATAATAAACAATAGATTATGACTCTGTTGTGTATTACTATTGAGAGCACACTTCTCAATCATACACAATATCTTACCTTGGTTAAGAATTTTTTGAGTCAAATCTGAATTATTCACATAGAGCATTCTACCTCAAACAATGAGCTTGACAGATCATTTTTTAAACATTGATATACCTCCATGAATGTTTCACTACACCCAGTGAATACCTATCATAAATCTTAGTACAGACTTATCCTGAGTACTATCAAAGTATGAAAATTCACTCATAAGGTACCATAATATTGTAAAATGTAAGGATCAATTATATAACTAATACGATGAATGTCCAATTGATGATTAAGTATAATTAGTATTTGGATAATTTGTGCTAGTCTATTCAATGAACTCGTACTCAACCAGTGAGCATTTATACATTTCCTTTAGTATTTTTACACAAGTAATCTATGAGATCAATGACCCTTTATCGCATAGAGAAAGAATAGTATATACTAGTCTTTCTGATACTATAAAGACCCATTTTATAGTTCCACGACTAAGAATATTTAGGAATGAGACTACCAATATATAGTCTCATAAATGTAAACTCATTATAATAGTGTGTATTACATACATTTCATTGGTTTTATCATTAAATATAAGTCAAACATGCATATACATGATAAAAGATAATATAATTATAAAAAATACTCATTTTATTTGTCAAAAAATTTATGAGAGATTTTAAAGTCTCAATCACATATCACATCTTGATTGACTTTTAGGGTATATATTTCTTTTAATCTCTCATTTACATTTAAGGCTAATCACTTCTATGACAAAGATCCGTTTTTTAAAAATATTTTTCGTGTATCTTATGAGATAAGGCTTTGGTGAATAGATCTGTAATATTTTATCGTAAGAACACTCATTTAATACGGATATCTTCATAAAATATGTTTAGATTGAATGAGTTATATGTTTTAAAAGTCAATCATGATGTGATTAGTGATTATAAATTTTTTAAAACTCTTATAAATCTTATGATTAATAAAAATGCATATTTTCTTATATCTATGTTGTTTTTTATCATTTACATATGTATGTTTGATTTATATATAATGATAAAATCCATTAAATGTAATCAAAATATATTGTTATGATAAGTTCATATTTATGAGAATATATGTTAGTAGTATCATTCCTAAATATTCTTAGTCATGAGAATATAAAGTAGAGCCTTTATAGTTCTGAAAAGATTTTAAACATTATCCTTGCTTTATGAGATAGAGGATAATCGATCTCATAGATTACTTGTATGGAGATAGTAAAGGTAGTGTAATTGGTTGAGTATGAGTTCACAAAATAGACTTGCATGAATTATCAAAATACTAATTATACTTAATCGTCAATTGAATATTCGTTGCATTAGTTATGTAAATAATCCTTAAACTTTACAACATCATGGTTACCTTGTGAATAAATTTTTATACTTTGATACTACTTAGGATAAGTCTGAATTAAGGCTTATAATAGGTAGTCATTGGGTGTAGTGAGACATTCATGAAGATATGTGAATATTTGAGAAAGGATTCGTTAGCCTTAATGTTTGAGGTAGAATGCTCTATATGAATAATTAAGCTTTGACTGGCAAAATCCTCAGTCAGGATTGCATATTGTCTGTGATTGAGAAGTGTGTTCTCAATAAAAATGCACAATTGAGTCATTATCTTATATTTATGTTGCATTGAATCTAAACAGGTTTAATGATTATAGCATACCCTTGATCCGATTAGAGCATTGTGTAATGAAAGGATTTAATTACAAGGTAATTGATGACAGAAAGGTTTATTGTTGAAGTTTTGTATTTCATTGTAATCTAGGAGTCGTATTGCATGGCTAAGTGTCAATATTAGTCTACATACACATTTAATTAATCTTATGGAAGATTAATTAAATATAAAGAATTAAAGAATTTAATTCAGGATATAAAAGAAATTAAATAAGTTTAATTCAGTTATATTGTCTACTACCGACTTTACAATGAGCCTATTGAATCTTGCCCACAATTGACTCAATTTTTTCTTAATTATTTTATACATTACATTAATATATTAAGCTAAGATAATTTGATTAATTAACCTAAGCTTGACAATGAAATAAGTGATGTATGTTAACATTTTATCCTAACAAATAAAATATTGACAAGTGGCTAAATCTTAGCCTTACACCTAGTTTTAAATGAATGGTGGATACACACAAGATGTGTATTAATCTAGTCCCTCCATTTGGCAACATTATATCTAAGTATTTAATTTAATTAAATATATATATAAATAAAATTATTAATTAATTTCATTTTAATATAAGAAAAAGAGAAAAGAACAATTTTTAGGTTTTTCTTCCTTGTTACTGTGAGATTAAAGAAGCCATAAGATGATCAAAATTTGAACATTTTCTTTAATTGAAAAGGAAATTTAGATCCTTGTAAAGTGATCTAGTTAGATGTAAAGCTAATTTCAAGTGTTGAAATTGGTTTTCTAAAAGTTGAAAACTTAGAGTTTTGCTAAAAAACCTAGAATTAATCAAATTGTTTGGATTGATTCTAAGAAAGCCATAAAGGTGAACAATGAGCTAAGGGTATCACTTGATAGAGGAGAAGCTACTTTAGTCCTCTCAAGCTTCAAAAATTGCACAAAGGTCAGTACATATTGACATAGATAAATGTAAAATGTTAAAGGCTTTTATTTATCCATATGTAATTCAGTTATGAGATCTATTGGTATACAAATTTATTTGTATGTTTTAAGAAACATGGTATATAGAAACTTACATTAGTATTAGAGCTTAGAGGCTGGATATTGAGTTGTTTATAGATATGTGATGGGATAATGATTAAACTTGAATCTTGGGGAGAATCGGCTTGTTTCGATTTTGGTAAGCCAAGTTTGTGTGAAATGACTTGAGAGTGTTTACTACCATATTTACCCTCCTTTTGTGATCATTTGATGATGCATTAAAAGTATTTGAAATCTAAAAATTTGGGAATTGATGTTAGATGTTGCCCGATATGAATTTGCAAAATAGCCCACGATTTGACAAAAAATGAACAGTTTTCACTTTGTCTTGTGAAAACTAGTTACCGGATTTTTTCTAATGATTGGAACATATTTTGGTAGCTATTTTGAGCCTATTGAGGTTTGTTTTAAACTTGTATTAAGTATCCAAGTGTTGGATACTAAATATAGGTCGCAATTTCGACAAAAATATGTATATTGCAAAATTATTTGATTATCGAGTAATTTTACATAGAATGGCTCACTCAAATAATCCTTTAAGGTCAGATTTGTCATAAAAGAATGTTTTAAAAGAATTGTTTATGAGTTGGATGATTTAAAAAAATATTGCAATAAAAGTTATCAAAAGTGCTCAATCGACCGAATGAGCTCAATCTTGTGTGCAATGTAATGCTTGTTCATTTTTACCTTTATATATGTTAACCTTTGCTATCCTTTGTGCAATTTTTGAATCTTAAGAGGACCAAAGTAGCTTCTTTGCTATCAAGTGATGCCCTTGGCTTCTTGTTCTCCCTTATGGCTTTCTTAGAAAACAATTTGATTAATTCTAGGTTTTCTAGCAAAATCTTATGTTTCCAACTCTTAGAAAACCAATTTAAACACTTGAAATTAGCTTTACACCTAACTAAATCACATTCAAAGGATCTAACTTGTTGGTATTGTATACCCTAAAATTATTCGTGTTGTCGATTTTTGGCATTACTATATTGAATTATTGTATCAATATTCGTATGCCCTAACTGGTAGGTGAGCTTAATGTCCTTTTTTGACTTGAATCTCTCTGCAGCTATTGTTTACTGTACCTCTTCTCCTCACGAATCCTCATAATCCAACTGGTAGAACTCCGATCAAAGGAGATTCTGGGTTCTGGTGTTGATTCTCAGTTTATAAGAACTGAAATGACAAAATTTGGTTGAGAAATGGAGGAGATCAGTATTAATGGTGAGAGAGAGTGTTTTCTGCTGTTTCAGTAGAGAGAGAAAGCAAAGAAACCAAATGAGGAAGACGATCCCTGCCTCTGCATAAATAGGCTATAAAATCGCTCAAAAGTGTCGATACATTTCAAAACATATCGATACCTTTGGCATTTTGCCTGCAATGTATCGATATGTTTGACCAAAATACTGTTCACAATCCTGCAAGGTGTCGATACCTTTCCCAATGTATCGACACGTTTCGTTGCAAGCGGACTTCATCTCTGTCACCAGGGTGTCGATAACTTTGTCAAGGTATCGATATGTTCGGCACTGTTTACTATTTAACATACCTTCAACGTATCGATACGTTTGGCCCTTAACTCTGAAAGGTGTCGATACCCTTCTCCAAAAGTATCAACATATTTGGCCTCACCCCCAACGTATCGATACGTTTTCTTAAATGTATCGATACCTTTGCTTCTGGTCCTCCTCCCGAGGACTATTACTTTAAATAATCATAACTTTTGGCCTGGGTATCACCTTGGAATCTGTAATATATCATCAGAAATCTCTCTCCGAGATCTACAAAAATGATAAAAACTTTTTCTCAATTAGAGATGATTTTGGGGGTCAAAAATCTAGTTCTTTCTTAGAAACTCTTATCCCACACTATAATCTTGTTCAAAACATATTTTCAAGTTTTATACCCTCTCGTGTATAATCTAAACACGGAATTATGCACGAAAGCTCTTGAAGGATTTACTATTATGTCCACAATACTAAGGGATGGGTTTTACAATGAGCCCTACTTCAATCGGGATTAGATAAACTAAAGGAAATCTATTCATATAGCATGTATAATTATGTATAAAGGTTTGATAAAGATTTTCTTCATTGAGGTTTATATGGTATGGTACATTGTTAGATGTTAATTATAGTCATTGAGTACTTGAATCATTCAGAATGAAATTAATGAGATTGATTTTGACTCATGGCTAATATCACAATGAACCTAATATGTCACAATATAAAATTATGGTCTTTCTTGTTATTGGAGAGGAAAAATATTATTTGCAAGAGAGCTAACACTCTCGAAGATAATATTAGGCCAAAAAGTATAAATGATTTACGTGTTAAAAGGTACAAAGAGAGAGCTGTATTTAATAACCCAATTGTAACTTATAGTAAGTTACAATATTTCATCAATATTAAGAAATATAAATAGAATTAAAATAAATTTGATCAAAGAGAGTTTCATAACACTTGGAAACTATTTGTAATATTTTTAAAGTATAGGGGTCTATGTATAATTTTTCATTAACTATTAAGAAGCTTATTGGACAAGTTTCAGGACCCAATTGTCTTCGATTATACAGGCTAGGTATAGCTTGGTAAATGTACAAATGATCAATATAGTCATTAAATAATTAAATATATTTATTAAGGATAAATATAATTAATTTTGGTATTATTATTTAAGCTCTCTCTCTCTCTTCTCTTCTTTTCTCTAAGCTTTGGCGAGCAAAGGAAGCACCATAATTATTTGATTTCTTGGAGACATTAAGGTCTGGGTGTTGATTTCTTCATCAAAACACTAAAAGGTTTGTGATTTCCATGTATTCGATGATTTGCTTTATGTATAATGCATGGTTTTGATGAATTTTTGTTATGAAACCCTAACATGATGGAAAGTATGCTATCTGTTAGTGTATGCCCTAGAAATCATTCGTCTTGTCAGTTTTAGAGATAGAGATCTTGTATAAACTCTTGGTTATCAATAAAAGAATTGTTATTTATTCACATACATTAACTGTTTTCTTTATATTAGTATGCTCATATATAAAGAATGTATGTGAATTATCTAGATATTTTTGTTTAATTTTTAAATAAAATTATCATATTATTCCTTACGTACGTGATATAGATTGGGCAATTATATCACATAGTAAATATACTAGTTGACACCTAGTGATATCATATGATGATATATATAGGTTGACAATATGGATATTGTCAGAAGTGCATTAGTATAGACTTATAGTTTGTGAACTCTTTATCAAATTGGGTTATAAATTGACAAATCATATAGTATACATATAGTCAATGATTTGTTAATAGACTATAATAGTGTACAATATAATCTTTAGACTTGAGACATTTAGAATCGGACTCTGTATGGATGGGTATATTTCATATGGTGAATATGTGTAGGGCTAATCATGCTTTATACAAGAAGCTGGTTTGAGTATACTTTGTGTCACGCCCCAAACCGTGGATCTCACATGTGACAACCGCCACAGACCTCCAGGATGTACTTAATCACACATAATACAACCTTTAAGCCTGTAAGGCATTCACAAAACCTATTTTGTAAACATTTCCAATAACAAACCAGCCAAACACCCAAACTCCAAATAGATGTGAACAAGGCCACAAACACTTCAAATAAAAATCAGTGCGCACAAATAAATAAAACATTCATCATAATAAATTCCATAGGGGTCAATCCATCCCCAATACAGGTTTAAATATTTATCACAAATCTGTTCAGTATTCATACAAGCCTCATAAATAAAAAGAAAACTGAAAGGACTGCCAGTGGACTATGGTCTTCCTGAGTGAGTCGAGGAAATTATACCTGAACCTTCCTTTCAGGAGCGATCACCACCACTCGAGCTTATCCTAACACTTCCCTGAAACTGAGAGGTGAGGGGAGTGAGTATACGGGAATATACTCAGTGAGTGAACAAAATAAAATATCATTAAAGCATACATCTAAATACATCTCAAATGATAATCCGGGAGAAAACTTCTTTATTTTAAAGGTTTCAAAAATCATATTATAAAGTCATTGGGCTGGCTCTTTTCCCGGTAACTACCCTGGCCGTGGGCATTCCAAGATCGTCAGTGGGTTTTGTATGGAGGAAAACATGCTATTTTGTGAAAATAGATTTAAAAATGCAATTGTTATAAAATATGCAGTTTATCAGACAAAAGTGTCCAACACTGACGTTTGCCTCGAGCGGTCACGGGGTGACATCCGTGACTAACTCGACGAGACTTATAGGTGGACAAATCCCAACACAATATCCCAACATAACCACAATCATATAAAGGCTCACCTATGCAGCCTCCACTCACCTAGGTGACTTCTCTCCTAGGTCAACCCAAGGCTACCACATAACACTCACCTGGGGGTGCACATCCCGGTGAACACCTCCCCAAGCTACCACCCTGTAGCTATAGTAAATCGGCACACATGGCCGTTATCACTAATGTATACATCACAAAATCTTGGCTCAATGGCCATATCATCATCATAACAGAAAATAAGGCCCAATGACTGCAATATCACATAATAACAATAAATCTGGCCCATTAGCCACGTCATCACATAAAACAATGTATAAATCCAATCATTTTCTAAATTAACATGAAATCGCATAATAGACTTTAATAAACAAAACGTCTATAAAACCTTAGCATTTTATCACACATTCATAGAATAGAAATCAAACATATAAATAAAACCAAAAAGAGTCCACTCACAACTTAGGGAGGGTGCACACTCCCTAGTTCCCCTCGTTCTTTGGCGACTCACGCGAACACCTTTATCTCGAACCGTCGCCTAACCACACACATAACAACATTATTAATTACACGTTCCAACATGTCTAAGCTCGAATGCATGAAATGCAAGCTAGTTTCGGGTTTCTAATATGCGGACCATTATACGATTTTACCTAAAATTCCCATTATACATAAAATCATCAAATTAATATCATCATGGGCCCACATTGTAGTTGAACTAGCTTATTAGGACTTATATTCATGATTTTGACTTGTGGGCCTCGTCCAATCACCAGAACAATAATCAGAGTTACTGTTCATATTTTTTTCAAAATCTTCGAAATTATATTTCTATCTTCCTACGACTTCTATGATTCCCTTATAACCCACATTACGCATATAAACTAAAATGGGTGCGCGAAATCTACGAAAATCAACTCGGGTAAATAATAAAACCCATACGAATTGAAATACATAAAATTATGAAATGAACATGCAGACAAGCTAGAAATGATGCTACGAACTTTGTGGTGTGATCGGTTTGCTCTAATTCTGCCTCTAACTCGAAAAGCCCCAAATTCAACTTCAGAACCCTAACTCCTCTTTCGTAAATCCACGCTTCTACCGTCAAATTGCTGCTCCCAGCATGATAGACACGAGAAATGTAGCTTATTAACGAAGAGAAATCGAAATTTCGATAAAATTTGACAAGAAGTTAGAGAGAGAGATGAGGAGAACATGAGAAAGGAAGAAGAAGAAGAAAAGAGGAAGCTGAAATTTAGAAAAAGGGTGAAATTATCATTTTGCCCTTAAGTTTTCTTAAGGAGGAAGCTTCTAGAAGAGGGCAATTTTGTTATTTCGCGTCGATTCGATCGAACGAATCTTCGAACCACCCTCTTCGGTCGAACGAACCAACACTTCGATCGAACAAACCCCTAATTCGATTGAACGAATCTGAAACCAAAATTTCGATCAAACGAACTACCCATTCGGTCGAACGAACTTGCCAAAAATGGACTTTTCCACTTAAGTCCTTTTCGGAATTGAAAATCGCAAGCGGGGTCCCAACAGGCATTCACATAAATCCTTTTTAATCAACAATAATGCCAAACATATCCAAAATTAGGCGGATGAATTACTGATATACACAATGAATACAAAAGCATGAATAAAAAAAATGTAATAAAGTTACAAATATGCCCTTGAGGTACAAACACGGGTGTCATATAATCGATCTCATAGATTACTTGTATAAAGATACTAAAGAAAGTGTATAGGTACTCATTGGTTAAGTATGAGTTCACTGAATAGACTCGCACAAATTGTCTAAATGCTAATTACACTTAATCGTCAATTAGACATTCGTTGTATCAGTTGTGTAAATAATCCTTAAACTTTACCACATCATGGTTACCTTGTGAGTAAATTACCATACTTTGAAACTTCTCAGGGCAAGTCTGTCTTTAAGCTTGTAATAGGTAATCATTGGGTGTGGTGAAATATTCATATAGGTATATGAATATTCAAGAAAGGATCCATTAGCCTTAGTGTTTGAGATAGAATACTTTATGTAAATAATTTAAATTTGACTTATGAAATTTTTTATCGAAGTTGCATATTGTGTGCGATTGAGAAGCATGTTCTCAATAGAAATATACAATTGAGCCATTATCTGTTATTTATTATATATAGCATTGGATATAAAAGGATTTGATGATTATAGCATACCCTTGATCCAATCAGAGCATTGTGTGACTGAAGGATTGAATTATACGATAATTGATGATAGAAAGGTTTATTTTTGAAGCTGTAGACTTCATTGTAATACAAGGGCCGTATTGCATGGTTAGGTGTCAATATTGGTCTGTTGACATATTTAATTAATCTTTTCATGGATTAATTAAATAAAAATTAAATAGTTTAATTCGTTTTTATTATATACTGTTGGCTTTATGGTGAACCTATTAAGTCTTGCCTAATATTGACTAGCTTTTTCTTTTTTATTTATATATTATTTTAATATTTATTTAATATATATAAATAAATATTATGTTAAAATTATTTGATAGGTTAATCTCAATTTAATTTAATAAAAATAATATATATTAACATTTTCATAATAGCAAATGAAATGTTAACAAGTGGTAATATATTGGTTTTAAATAATAAAAAACACTTATATATTTAATATGTATTAGATGTGTACTAAAATTAATAACATATTTTGCCAAGTTACTTTTCATAAAATATATTTAATTAATTGATAATGAAATTATGAGCAATTATAAGAAGGGAGCAACTGTTTTATCTTTTATTTTAAGAAATTAAAAAGGAAAACAAAAGAGAGTATTTTTCTCCCTAATTGCTACAGTACCCAAAATTGTACCCCCTTGGAATTTCGATCTATTTTTCACCTTTTTGATCAATTGATATGGGGTTTTAGATCCTTGTGAAGTGATCTAGTTAAGTGTGGGAGCAATTTCAAATGTTGAAGGCTTATTTCCAAGTGTTGAAAATTCTAGGTTTTGTTAGAAAACCTAGCTTTAATCAACTTGATTTTGATTGAGTTTTAAGCCAAGTCAAAAGAGAAAAAAGATTGTCAAAGGCATCACTTAATAGAGGAAGAACTATTTTGGTCCTTTCAAGCTTCAAAATCTGAAAAATAAAGAGTAAGGTTGACAACCATATAAGGTAACATTTTCACTTTCATATTAAATTCAATTCCTATATCCTATGACATGCAAACTTATTTTATATTTTAGAAAACATGGCATGCTAGATTCTTACGTTGCATCTGTTTACCAATCTTACTAATATTGGCTATATAGACATCCTTATGTCCTTTTTCTTTATTATTCTATTTATAAATTTCTTAAAACTCATTGAGCAACTGCAGAAGAGTTTGCTAAATCCTATTCAAATTATAATTAGTTATAAATAATTTATAACTAGAAAGAAGGAACTGAAGAATCAAATTCACCTTGAGATGGTTGATCATAGCCATGCCCTAAATATCCAACTGCCTAATAATATTATCATCTTTATAATGCGATCATCGGGCAGAACTCCCTCCCTGAACCTCATATCGAATAAAGTAGCACACATCTCGTACTTCACTATCTAGGAGTTTTTATTATATAACTATTATAGGGATTGTAGTATATCATATGCTAAAGAAACACTTTCATATTTCGCTGTAGCTTCCTATTCATAGAAACTAACATATTGAGTCGTATTCTAGTATTATCGGTGTGCCATTTATTAAAAGCATTCTTCTCCTTCTAAGGAATATATGTGAACCTGGTTCTTTAATTAATAGATATTGTGGTATTACTTTTATTTGTTTTTATACCTGTGACTTCATATGATTCTTATATAGAAAGAGTGTTGGTTTGAAAATTTTTTGTTAAAGAATTAAGTAATATTGAATAATTTAATAGTAGAGAAGAACTGAATTTTTGACTTTAAAATCATCTTCAATTAAGAAAAGTTCTCATCATTTTTGTAGAGCTCGAAGAAAGCTTTTTGTTGATATATTATGGGTTCCGTAAGAATGTCTGGATTAAAAGTTATGAGTATTGAAAGGGACAGTCCTTATTTGATAAAAGTGAAAAAATATCGATGTATATACAGTAAAAAGTATCGATACTTGACACTAATAAGTTACGAGTATCGATACTTTTTCAGAAAGTATCAATACTTAGAGTATAATGCACTAATTTATGACAGAAAGTATTGATACTTTATGAACTATAGTAAACAATAAAATCTAAGCATCAATATATTAAGAAGAAAGTATCTTTACTTGGATCTGTAGTAAACAGTGAAAAGTCAAGTATCGATGTACTATTGAGGAAGGTATCAATACTCTGGGAGTCACTGTAGATAGTGAGCAAAGTATCGATACTTGGAGGAAAGTATTGATACTTTGGAATACAAAATAAACTTGGAACTTAACTCTCAACAGAAAGTATCGATATTTTGGGAAAAGTATTGATACTTTGAACGTAACGACACTGTATAATCCTCATTTCAAACAAAAGTATCAATACTTTGAGGAGAGTATTGATGCTTTGAATGTGACGAGCTTGTTAACCCACGTTTTGAGCAAAAGTATTGATTCTTTAGGGAGAGTATTGATAATTTGAATGTGAATCACTTGAACGGCCCCCTTTTCGATAGAAAGTATCGATACCTAGAGAGGAAATATCGATACTTAGAGATATGGTAAACTTTAAAGCATGATTTTGGAGGATATTTTAGTTATTTCACGACCCCTTATATATAGACACAGGGACTTCTTGCTTCTCACTTCTCCTCTCTTCCTGTCTCTCTCAATTTTCTCTTCACTCTTTAATCCGAACCAGTTCTCACCCAAATCTTCACCAAACTCCATTATTTTTGTTGAAATAACCTCAGAATCAATACCATAGCTCAAAAACCCCTTTTAATCAAGGTTTTGCTCGATGATTCAAGAGGAATCAAGGGAGAAGGGTTATAGGTAAATAGTCATCAAGAGAGGGAATCAAGCAAAGAGGGGTTCAAAACATACTTGCTAGCTTGGGTAAGTGTACCCCTCAGCTTATTGTGAGGAATTTGTAAGAAACCCTAAGGATCTATTATGTCATAATATGCATGTTTTTATACATTTATCAAACCCTTTGATAAACTAAGCAATTAGGGTTGGAAATTATTACTGAAAAGTGTTATCCTTGAGCTTGAAGTCTCCCATAAGCTTCCAAAGGTATCCACACTTCTAGCTTATTGATGATCAAGATGATGACAATGGTTAGAGACTTAAATATGTTGTTGAAATTGATAACAAAAGAAAACAATTTTCTTTTGTAACCAATGTCCAAGTTTTCTTCTTCTTTACTTCTTCTTCTTCTTCTCTTTACTTTTGTTTTGTAAAAGAAAAGAAGCTAAGCTTTCATCCCTCCAAGCTTGGACGTGAGACAAGTTAAAAGGAAAACAAAACAATAAAAATAAAATGTTTTTAAATCCATTTTATTTCCACCTCTTCTTGCTTCCCACGTATACACATATCAAATATCCAAAGTTGAATTGTAAACCATTGATAATAATGCCTTATAGTTGGCATCCATGAGAGTAGGGGTGAGCATTTTCAAACCGATCCAATCCAAATCGTAAAAATTAGGGGTTTGGATCGGTTTGAAAATTTTGTGAATCGACTTGCAGATTGATATTTTTTAAATCGTTATTCGTAGTTTGGATTATGGATTGAATCAATTCCAAACCGCGAAACCGCAAACCAAATCGCTTACTATTGTCTTATAAAATTTTTATTATTATTTTATTTATCATCACAAATTATATATGATTTGTCTCTATATATTCTATATAATAATAAATAATAGAGAAAATTTATTTATAAATGATTTTAAAAAAAATTATTCACAAAACTTACTCTTAAATGTTAATGAGAGATTATAGAATTGATAATAATTAATAATTATATATATAATTTTCTAATTTAGTTCAAACTGCGAATTCAAACCGCTTCAAATCGCACTTTGCTATTTGGTTTGGATTGATTTGTAATATGTTAATGGATTGGATTGGGTTAATTTTTTATCAAACCGCAATATGCGGTTCGGTTTGAAATTTTATCTCAAATCAAACCAAACCGCAAATGCCCACCCCTACATGAGAGAACATTCAACAAAACAACCAATGAAATTAAACCACATATAAGGATATATGTATAAACGTGATTGGTGGAAAAAATGAAGATTTATCCAAAACAAATAATATTCATATTATTATAACAAATAATAATAATAAAATAAATAATATATATATATAAATTGACCAAGTCAACATAAATACATATATATTAAAATAAAGCAAAAACCAATATTTATTAATTATCATAATCAATAAATATTAGAAAAATTCTTGCCCATTGGATTAAATACTAAAAATAGTATTTAACAAGATGATGACATTTGACAAATAATAATTGTGTCGTGTCATTCAAGTATTCATTTGCATGTAAATAACATTTATTTACATAGTAATCAATAAACACTTTTATTTATTCAATAATAAATATTTTACATTATAATTAATAAATAAATAATTTTATTTATTAATAAATATATCAAAATATATCAATTTAAGTCTCCAAAATTATCAACATCTTTTCTAAACTAATGGGTGCTTACACGTCATTGTCCAAAAATTTATTCTTTTCATTTAAAGAATAAAATTGTCTACCGATCAAATATCGAAGCAATATAATTTTTGTCAACACGAAATATCATTAACTAGTTTAATGATATTATTTTCATCCATCATCAACTACTAGATATTGTGTGTGACTCCCTGAATTCACTGTGAACTAGACATGAATATGTACTAACACATTCGTATCACTTCGGTATAACTCCTTATAACCGAAGTTCTCAATGATTATGAGTGATCTCTAGCAAGTTATCATGAACCCTAGAACACTGAGAACATAATTCGGATAACCCATATAGTCGTACTTATATGTAGTAAAGTCCCTTTACTATCGACTCTCAATCGAGTGTAGGTAATAGAAAAGTCAAACCCCTAACTCGATCATAGGATCAGAACTTCAATCATAAATGGGATCCACATATCCAAAAACTCTTTTTTGGAATTCGTGTACTCTG
>JAVXUL010093218.1:0-21825 GCA_035590515.1 Trichilia minutiflora | reverse complement strand
CTCTCTAGTTTTAGGGTAGACAAGAAGATACGTGCTTTAGTCGAGTGGTGATCGCTTTAGTTGTTAAGGGTATCAGGTATACTTTTGAGATCGACTCACTTATATCAAATTGTAGTCCACTGGCTTTACCTTTACAAAATTTGAAATGTTGTTTATTCATTATTCTATAGATTGTAAAAGAATTTGTAAATTTTGTTTGAATTATATTTGGGGTGGATCGACTCCACAAAATTATATTTGGATAATCATTTTATGAAATGATTTGTATATATTTTGAAGCATTTGGGATTTGACTGAGAAATTCACTTTGAAGTTTAGGTGTTTGGTTGGAATTGTATTAGAAGTGTCGCATAAATATTTTTGAAAACAGGTTTTGTAAATGCTTTACAGGCTCTCAGAACGTATTCTATGTGATTGAATATACCTTGAGAGTCTGTGGTGGTTGTCACGTGTAGAACCCATGAGTTAGGGCGTAACAATTTTATTGGTATAGAGTTTTTGGCTTTAAAGTGATTTTAGAAACACCTGAACTTGTTTTTTATACTACATTTTGAAATCTTATATATGATTTTATTGTTTTTGAAAAAATTTCCTAGTAGTCTAAGTGAGTCGAGTCATAGGAAGCATCACCACCAAGATAATTATATGCAATTGAATTCTGTATTATTTTTACAGCTAAAATATCTTCGAGACCTAGGCGAGGTCGAGGTAGACCGTGAAGAGAGATTTTACCCGATGTCCAAGAAGAGGCTACGTCATATATGCCTAAACCTGAATCCGAGGAACAGTATAAATCTCCTCCGCCTCAATACCAGTAATCGGGCATGGAAATGCCTCCGCCTATAACTCCTGAGCAATTGGCTACCTTTATGGCTTATTGGAATGCTCAAGCTGCTGAAGCATCCAGATCATCTCCAAAATTGTCCAAACTAATTAAAGAGATTCGATAATTGGGAAGAGTGCCATTTGAAGGTACTATCGATGCAGTAATAGCCAATCGATGGTATAGAAAATTGGAGGGTGACTCGAACGACATAGAGCTTGAGGATAGGTACAAGTTAAAGGTGACTGTCTGATTATTAGAAGGCAATGCCGCCACTTGATAGGCGAATATACAAGCACGGGCTTCAATATAACTGACCTAGGATAACTTTATGCAAGAATTCCAAGATCAGTATTTTAATCCTTTTCATTGTAACCAGAAGAAGCAAGAGTTTCTTCGATTGAAGCAGATGGGTAAGACATTAATATGGTATGAGACCCAATTGAGAGAATTGGTGGAGTTTGTACCAGAGTTTGCTAATGAAGAAAACTTGTGTGCCAAATTTGAAGAGGGTCTGAATTTTAAGATAGGTGAGAGTATGTCACGTTCAGGAAATTAGGGGTATAAAGAGATGATTCAGATCGCTCTCCAAGTAGAGAAGTTAGCCGGAGAAAAAAGGTCGGGGAGTCAGTTTCAGAAAAGGAGAGATTTGAGTATACAGGTCGGTTCTCCATCCAAGAAGACCCATAGTAGTGGTTCATCCAGTGGTGCCTCTACTACTAGTCCTGCAAGCATTTCTTCACATTCTCCTCAAAGCTAAAGACACTTAAGATTCAGATCATTAGCACAAGAAAAAACTCAAGGCTCAAGGTAGAGTCAGAATATGGATAGGTGTGCTTACTGCAAACAGTATCATATAGGCCCGTGTTCATAATCAATTGTATGCCATCATTGTAGAGAGATAGGGTACATAAGGAGGTTTTGCCCTAAATTAGGCAGAATGGAGATAGGTGGTTAGACAAGTCGGTATTACTCGCACTACCAACAGCAGCCACAATTCGATCAGGCAGTAGCTTCTACAGGTAGGAGATTAGGAGCGGGCAGTTCATCTACACCATCCTATAGTGCTCAGAGAATACCAGACTAGGGTATTTGCTTTGAATCAAGAATAGGCACAGACCAACCCAAATGTGATGACTGGTATGGTTACGATTTTCAACCATATGTATTAATAGATCCCGGTTCTAATAGTTGTTTTGTCAATACCACTTTAGCACCTCATGCTAGTAATCCATTATCACCCCTAGATCAAAAGATAATAGTTCATACCCCTCTAGGTCAGAGTTGTTAAGAAAGACTGTGTTTAGAGAGTGTGTTATGATTGTGAGAAAGAAGCTCAAAAATTAGTAAGAAAAAGATTCCAATGGTATTTGGCACATGTTATAGATACGACTATCTCTGAATACTCAATTGACCAAGTTTTAGTGGTGAGAGAGTTCTCAGATATATTTCCGAATGAGTTACTAAGAATGCCAACACAGCGAGAATTCAACTTCAGTATTGACTTAGTTTTTAATAATATACCAATCTCAATGCTGCCTTATCGAATGGCACCAGCTGAACTTAAGGAATTGAAGGTACAATTTCAAGATTTGATTGATAAAGTTTCATCTGCCCTAGCATTTCACCCTGGGGTTCACCGATGTTATTTGTTAAGAAGAAAGATGGGACTCTACGATTATGTATAGATTATCGATAGTTGAATCAAATCACCATCCAGAATAAATAGTCACTACCCACAATCGATGATTTTTTTATTAGTTACATGGAGCGAGTGTATTCTTGAAGATTGATTTAAGATCATGGTATTATCAACTGTGGATTAAGAAGAGCGATGTAGCTAAGACAGCCTTCCATAGCACTATAATCATTATGAGTTTCTTGTAATGTCGTTTGGGTAACTAATTCCCCTGCTGTATTCATGGATGTTATAAATCGAGTATTTCATCCGTACCTTGATAAGTTTGTGATTGTCTTCATTGATGACATATTAGTTTACTCGAGGACTAAGAAGGAATATGCTCAGCATCTGCGGATCGTATTATAGACACTGAGTGAAAGAAAGTTGTATGTCAAGTTTTCAAAATATGAGTTTTGACTTCGAAAAATAGTATTCTTAGGACATATAATCTCAAGAGAAGGAATCTTTGTTGATCCCCGTAAGATTAAAGTCATTGTATAATGGGAAAGACCTAAGAACATTACTGAAATCAGAAGTTTCTTGGGATTAATAGGTTACTATAAGAAATTTATTGAAAATTTTTTTTGATAACTACTCTATTGACACGCTTAAGGAAAAAAGATATTAAGTTCGAATGGGATAAGAAGTGTGAGCAGAGTTTTCAAGAGTTAAAGAGACGTCTCACCTCAGCTCTGTTATTAACACTACCTATTCTTGAAAAGGGATATATAGTATTCAGTGATGCCTCCAGATAAAAGCTAAGTTGTGTTTTGATGTAGAATGAGAAAGTAGTTGCTTATGCTTCAAGACGGCTCAAGAAGTATGAGGAGAATTATCCGACCCATAATCTAGAATTGGTAGCAGTTATTTTTGCCTTGAAGATTTAGAGACATTCTTATACAGAGAGAGATGTCAGATTTTCATTGATCATCAGATTTTGAAGTATTTGCTCACACAGAAAAAACTAAACCTAAGACAGAGAAGATGGCTCGAACTAATCAAGGATTATGATTTGGTGATTGACTATCATCCGGGGAAGGCCAATGTAGTTACAGACACTTTAAACAGGAAGTCTTCAGTAACAGTGACGTATGTTCGATTAGCATACCTTCCATTGTTACTAGAATTGAAGAACTTGTGAGTGACATTAAAGTGTGGTCAAGATAGCTTGATGCTAGCCAATTTCATTGTAAGACCAACACTGAGAGAACAGATAAAGAAAGGCAGATCCAGGATCTAGAATTAGTAAAAGTTTATCAGAAGATCATGAATGGTAAGGCTGGAGAATTCTACATTTCTCAGGATGGAATTCTAATATTTAGAGGTAGGGTATGTGTACCCTCAGATGATGAACTAAGAAATGCTATTTTAGAAGAAGCTCACTATTTGGCCTTTGTAATGTATCCTGGTAATACAAAAATGTACAAAATCATCAAAGAGAATTGCTGATGGCCTGGAATGAAGAAAGACATAGTAGAATTTATTGTCAGATGTATGACGTGTCAGTAGGTTAAGGCTGAATATTAAAAGCCAGCAGAAATGCTTCAACCACTACCCATACCAGAATGAAAATAAGAACACATCATCATGGATTTTATGGTAAGACTGTCACATACTCAAGTTGGATATGATGTAATATGGGTGATCGTAGACAGGTTGACTAAGTCTGCACACTTTTTACCCATCAGAACTAAGTATCCAGTTGAGAAGTTAGCAAAATTGTATGTGGCAGAGATTGTCAGGTTGCATGGCATACCTGTGATAATAGTATCATAATGGGATCCTCAATTTACATCTCGATTTTGGCCTAGTCTTTAGAGAGCCATAGGTATAAGATTGAACTTCAACTCAATATTTTACCCTCAGACAGATGGACAATCAGAAAGAACCATACAAATACTGGAAGATATACTGAGAGGGTGTGTATTAGAGTTTTTAAGAAGTTGGGATTGGTATCTACCTTTGGCTGAATTTGCCTACAACAACAGTTATCAGTCCAGCATAGAAATGGCACCATACGAAGCTCTTTATGGAAGAAGGTGTAGGACCCATTTATGTTAGGATGAAATGGGTGAAAGGAAATTAAACAGTGTAGAGTTAATTGAAGCCACCACTGAGAAAGTGAAGATTATCCAAGAGAGATTAAAAATAACTCAAGACAGACAGAAGTCATACTTGGATAATAGGAGAAGAGATTTAGAATTTGATGTGGACAAGCAGGTGTTTATGAAGGTGTTACCCTAGAATGAAGTGATTCAATTTCAGAATTGAGGGAAGCTTCACCCAAGGTTTATTGGACCTTTCAGAATTATTGAGAGAAACGGTCCAGTAGCATACAGGATGGAGCTACCACCAGATATGCAGAAGATTCATGATGTTTTTTATGTGTCCATGTTGAAGAAGTATGTTCTGGACCCCTCCCATATTATCGGATTACCTCTTCTTGATTTGAGAGAATATTTAAAGTGCGAGATACAGTCAGTGGCTATCCTTGATTGCCAAGAGCGAATTTTAAGGAGTAAAACCATCCATATGATAAAGGTTCTATGGAGGAGTGATGCAATTTAGGAAATGACTTGGGAACCTGAGCTTCAGATGCAACATCAGTATCCCTATCTCTTTCAGTATTAAAGTACGTTGAATTTTAAGTACAAAATTCTTTTAAGTAGGGTAGATTTATGAGCCCCATACCTAGAATCCAAAAGCATAATGGTAATTTTATACTTTTACTGTATATGCATTTACATCCATCTCGTATATTATTGATGCATCAGCACGGTTTTGTATTTATTTTAGGGATTATAGTTAGTTAAGATAGAGTTTTGAGGTTGTAAACACAGGGACTTCAGCATAATTAAAAGATAATTTTATTTTAAGTAGGTTCCTAATGATATTTTTTAACTTATAGAGGATTCAAGTGAAATTTTTTATTTTGACAGATTCGTTTGACCGAATAGGGTGATTCATTCGATCGAATATGAATTCGTTTGATCAAATGAATTATTCATTCAGTCAAAATACTTGGTTTATTCGAACGAAATAAAGTTTGTTCGACCGGTAATTTGAAAGCTCCTTGACTTTGAGAAATGCTAGAGGCTTCGTTCGATCGAAGACTTGGTTTGTTCGATTGAAGGCATCGATTCATTCGAACGAATCTTTAATTCACTCGATCAAACCATGCAAAAAGATGATTTTTGCCCTCTTTTAGAAGTTTCTTCTTTGCATTACTTAAGGGTAAAATAATAATTTTATCATTTTTCTATATATAAGGGGCTGAGACCCCAGATTTCATGTTGGTTTCTTCTTTTCTTCCTCCTCTTCTCTTTCCTCCTTCTCTCCCACATTCTCTCACTGCTCTCTCTATCTCTTACCCAACTTTTTGTCACATTCTTGATTTCTCTTCACCTATCACCCACATTTTCCATCTCTAACTTTATGGGGGCATAAATTTGGCAGTAGAAACGCAGAAAACAAAAAGGGGAGCTAGGGTTTCCAACATATATTTTGGGATTTTTCAGATTTGAAGTGAAATTAAAGCAAACCAACAGTTCTACAAGGTTAGTGGCATCATTTCTAACCCACCTGTAACCTTCATTTCGTGTTTTATCAATTTTTGTTCGCATGGATTTTACTGTTCATCCGAGTGATTTTTGTTAGTTTCATTGCATTCATTGTGATTTTTACGCGTTATTTAAATTATAATAAGGTTGGATAAGTCGTTAAGAAGCTGTGGATGCGAATTTAAAAATTTTAGTTACGCATAAACAGTAATCGGGTTACTATTCTGACAAGCCTGTGGGATCCACTTATCAATTCTATAGAAACGAATCGAAATATGTTAATTTAGCCTAAATGTGAGTTCGTGGTAATAATATATGGATAATTGGGCGAATAATGAGGATTTTAGCCGTTTATGCATATAAACCAATTTTAGAAAACCTGGGTCAATATGTATATCATGCATACGAGTTTCATTCGAGGTTTAAAAATGTATATTGATATATTTTAATATATGTGTTTAGGTTACGGTGCACAAACAAGGAATCCGCTTGACGTGCCGAGGAACGAGGGTAATTAGAGAGTGTATACCCTCCCTAAACTATGAGTGAACTATTTTTGTTTTGTTATTTTATTTAAAACTCATTTTGATTTTGATTATAATGACGTGCAAGTATTTTATAAGTGGTTATGCATATTACTTTCGTTTATATATGAAATTATGTATATACGTATATGTTTTCATATGATTTTGAAATGAGATACAATTTATATGATGGATTGGATTTGCTTGACATATATAGATAGATAGATGGAGATAAAGATAGAGATATACATATAGATATAGATATAGATATATAGATATAGATATAGATATATAGATATAGATATAGATATATTTTACATGAATGATGGCCATGGGCTAAATTATGATATGTTTATGCCTTGATGATGACTATGTGAATTTTGATATACATATTTGTGATGTTGACCATGAGGGTCGGGATACTGTTGGTGATGATGACCATGAGGGCTTGTATGTTCACAATAGCTACTGATGGTAGCCTAAGATCGGCCTAAGGAAAGAGGTCACCTAGGTAAGTGGAGACTTCACATGTGGGAAAGATGTATGGTGTATATTATTATTATCATGAGTGGTGATTTAATCACCTGTGAGTTTCATCGGATTAGCACGGATGTCACCATGTGACTAATTCGAGGCGAACGCCAATGGTGGGCTTGTTTTTGTATAACTAAACTATGCATATTTTATTCTCTGCATTCAAAAATGAATTTTTATAAATAGCATGCTTTATCTGTATATAAAACCCACTAACGGTCTCGGGATGCCCAAGGCTAAGATAATCGCTAGGAAAGGGAGCCAACCCAATGATTTTCTATATATATTCTTTGGATTTTTTCAAGCTAAAAGAGATATTTTTCAATAAGATGTTTTACGAAGTATTTGACTTATGTTTTCTATTTTAGATGGAATATTATTTATTCATTTATTTATATTTTTAGTTTACTCACGGAGTATACTTCCGTATACTCATCCCCCTCACTCTCTAATTTTAAGGTAGACAAGAAGATACGTGCTTTAGTCAGGTGATGATCGCTCTAGTTGTTAAGGGTATCAGGTATACTTTCAAGATTAACTCACTTAGATCAAATTGTAGTCCACTAGGTTTACATTTACAAAATTTGAAATGTTATTTATTCATTTTTCTATAGATTATAAAAGAATTTATAAATTTTGTTTGAATTATATTTTGAGTGGATCGACTCCATAGAATTATATTTGGATGATCATTTTATGAAATGATTTGTATATATTTTTAAGTGTTTGGGATTTGATTGAGAAATTCATTTTGAAGTTTGGGTGTTTGGTTGAAACTGTACACCATTTTGTAAAGGCCTTACAGACTCTCAGAACGTATCCTATGTGATTGAATATACTTTAGGAGTCTATGATTGTTGTCACATGTGGGATCCATAGGTTGGGACGTGACAATTGAGTTTTAATTATTGGAAATTAGAATTTAGCTTGTAAGGGATATACGAGACAATGAGTTAGAAAACCGAAATGAATTTGAATTGGTGATAAATGTTAAATTATAATAACGCCATGGGATTTTATTGTTGAAAATTGGTTAAATGATTAAAAGATGAATTATGCTTCATTGAAAAAATATTGATTAGAATATACAAAATTAGTGGGTATACTATGCATATAGGATATGTTATTATTATTTGAGATATAGGAGTTAATGTAAATATTGACATGTGTATGAATTAGGCACATATCACACAAAAAAAGAATTCGTATATCATATAGGACAATAAAGAGTTCATATGCTCCCTATACATGAGTGAATATTTAAATTATTTTTCATTTCTTTTAAATTGTTTATAGAACTTAAATGATTTTAATATTTTAGAAAAATAGTCATTTGTTTTTACTTCCTATTTTATAAATACATAAACAAATAGCCTGTGGATCATGCGAGAAATATTTGAGATTTCTATATGATGATGATTTGTGAATGATTATAAGATTTCTAATTTTATTTAGATTTAACTTGATACGATGATATATCCAGAATCCAGATGATTTGTTTTATTTTATGATATTATGATCAAAGAGCCAACTATTGCTACATGATTATTTAGTAGCCAAGAACGGACCTAAAAGAGGCCGTCTAGATGAACCATATGTCGGTAGGACCGATATAAGGGAGGTGATAATCTCATTTATGAAGGAGTAACCTACTAAGACAAAAAATATGTAACAGATAATCATGTATGAATTTACACGATTACTTAAGGGTCAACATCAGTGATGAGAAAATGTTTAATAAAATGATCATATTTTTATGTGTGTATGTGTGTGTATATATAGATAGATAGATAGATAGATAGATAGATAGATAGATATTGATTTATAAACCTGAGCTTTTTGGTTTCCTTGTACTTTAAAAAAATACAATAGTTCTATATGAATTTAAACTTATATGTATTTGTAAAATTGAAAATGTTTAAGAATTTATATTTCTAAAATACGTTGGAAAAGTTTGGTATGATGTTGAATTATAACTACATTAGTTACCCATAAGGAACTATAATGGTGAATGTTATATTTGATTTGAAATTGAAAAATGAGATTAGATTGAGTATGGTCATATAATGGTTTTGAATTGATTTTGATGATTGATTTATAGGTGCCATAGATACCTTACATATTTTTGATGTACATTCTAAAATTTAGAATGTCTAGTAAGGCCTTGTAACGACTATCATGTGTGGATCCCATAGTTTGGGGAGTGACATCTATATGTATCGTAAGGTTATATATCGACCTAAGACTCGACTCACTTATGGGTCCATTAGATATTTTCAAAATCTTTTTAATATCATGTAAAATTGTTTAAAGCATTCCAAATATTTTCAAAAGCTTTTAAAACCTTTGGCTCAGATACTAATCTAATTGTCATTTCCTAGTTTAATAAGATCACATATGACAACCGTCACAAGTCATTGAGATACATTCCAATACCCTAAAATATAACACGAGAGCCTACAGGGCACCATCGGTATCTATACCATATCTAAATCATATTTATTTCAAATCATATATTTTTCATCTTATCCTCATATCATGATTATTCGTAAAATAAATAATCATTTATCATCATAATTTATAAACATTTAAAACATATTCAAATCATAAGCATATTTTCAATTCAAGAAACTACATACTTCCAATTTAAATATATCCCAGTGGACTCAAGAAATCTAAAATATGAGTCAAGTAAAGAAATCCTATCAGAATGCGTAAAGCCTTAAATATACCACCACCACTACTACCACTACCACTTGACTTTCACTCAATAATTTGAAACTATGGAGTGAGAGGGTGAGTATACTAAAGTATACTTCGTGAGTAAACCATTACATATAAATATTTAAATAAATATTTTAAGTTAAAGATATTGGAATAAATTATTTATATAAAATATGTAAAATATTTTATTAGTTAAAACTATGGTCTACTTGTTTAGGAAAACACTTGAATTGGCCACCTTTTCTAATGATTATTTTAGTCCTCAGTAATTTAGAGACCGTTTTGAGTTTTCATATAAAATCAAAAGATCATTTAACCAAAACATCATTTATTCAGAAAAATAATAATATATTTATTTTATCAAAATATTGACCATCTCACTGACGTTGGTATTAAGTAGTCATATAGTGATACTTGTGACTGTTCTCGACATTAACTCTCATAGATAGGCTACTCCATATCATAAATATATCACCATCTTCCCTTATACATGCCCTACCTCCTAGATGACCTCTACGTAGATCCATTTCTATGATACTTCCTTGTAACTACAGTAAATATACTAATATTGGCCCATAGCCATATCACCAATAAAACAATCATCATGAAATTCAATTATATAACACATGATATTAATGATATAAAAACAATCTCAGCATTAATTATCAAAAATCACATTTACCTTCATGGGCCTCATACACATATCAAACATACCATAGATCAATTTGTAATAATTATTTAAAGTAGCCTTCTAATATCTTTCATAATTATTGATAATAATATATAAAATATTTATTTAGTTTATAAAATATTTAACTTATATAAAATATTTAAAAAGATATAAACATATAAAAGTTCACTCACAACTCAGTAAAGGTAGACACTTCCTAATTATTCTCACGTCGGGTGGGTTCCTCACTTGAGTTTTCAGTGCCTATTACATATATATAGATAATCACATAATTTTCATACTTTAAATGCTATTAATGCACTCTATATGAAACACTCATGCTTATTAAATCGAACTTCCTAAGTTGACATATAACCATTAAGGCTTAATCTAAGAATGGCCATTTAATTGATTTTTATTAATAAAATCCTAGAATCTTTATCATTAAAACACCCATTATTTAAATCATAAACTCAAATCGATTTTCAACTTATTACATAAATATAGCTTTCTTGAAATCATTTCTTTTTTTCATAGAAATCAATCTTTATTTAGCCTATTCTACTCTATAAACAACATAATATAACTCAAATCATATCTTTTTACTATTATTATTCACATATCAAAGTTTAAACAGTAAAATCTATTTTATAAATCATGAATAAATTATAAAACGAACTTCCTAAACATGTTAGAAACCTTACATAACTCAGTAGTGTCGTTGAAAACTTACTATAGTCATATAATGCAAAATCCCAATTTAGCTCCAAAGCTAACTTGTCTCCTTGTTGATTTTTTGTCCAAAATTGCGATGAGAAGCTTTGCAAAAACTTAAGAGTATTGATTTCTTGTTGACATAAGTGAAAAATCAAGAAAAAAGAAGAAATTTGTAAAAGAAAGTGAGGCGAGATCTTTGAGAAAGAAGAAAAGAGAAGAGATGGGGAAGGAAAAGAGCAAAAAGAAAGAGAAAAGAAATGATCCTTCTAATACTTTTGGCCTCTATTTATAAGGCCCTGAGAAATTACAAACATGTTCTTAAAACAATAAATGTAAAAAAATTTTAGAAGAGGTAAAACAGATAATTTGCTGGGAAATATTACAGGTTTATGTCATATCCATTCTTATATTCTTCATAAAGTATCAATATTTTTGTACCACGGATCAATACTTTCTTCTTCAAGTATTAATACTTTATCAAAAAGTGTTAACTTGGTTTATTTTGTAGTTTTCTTTCAACTCTCTAGAATTTTATGTGTATCGATATTAAAATACTCTAACTTGAAAGTATTGATATTTTCTTTGAAAGTGTTAATACTTTCATTAAATATCGATACTTTCTTCGAAAATATTGATCTAATCTACTTTGTAAATTTTCTTTGGAACTCTCAAGAATTCTGATCATATCGATACTTCTTCAATAAGTATTAATCTCTTCAGAAAGTATCAATACTTCTATAAATCGAATCGATACTTTACTTTTACATCACTTAAATTTAAAAAATATCATTCAAATTCAGTTACAAATAAAACTAACATTTAATATCATTCAATTTTCTATATTTAAATCTTCAAAAAATAATCTTTATCAAACTAAATTTCTAAAATAAACATTAAGTCTCAACGTTATATCAACTACTTGTTAATTATGCACATACATGCTCATAGATATAATGAAAATGACTATATTACACCTAAGTTTAAAGAATAAGATTCACAAATAAATTATAAAAAAAATAATCTTTATACTAAAATATATAATTTCAGTGAGTTTTATAAAAGATCATTAAAAATAACTATGAGATTTAGATTTAAAGGTAAAGAGAAAATATTAGAATAATAGAATTTTATGTTAATCAAAAGGTGATTATTAAAGGTATTTTAATCTAAAAACATGATACTTTTTGAATTCATATTATTTATAATAGAAATCTTTTTTTTTTTAAATCCCAAAAGTCAAATAAGAAATTTCCTAATGCACTGTTACCCGTTGGTAGTGGAAAGTTACCAGAAGCGGAGCCAGAAATCTGAATTAAGGGAGCCCAAAATAAAATTTTTTTATTTTAGAGAAAACCTAAAAGACATATTTTATTTATTAAAGTAAAATTTTAAAAATTTTAAAAATTTATGGCCCTCCTCCTTATAATGCTGGCTCCACCCCTTAAAGTTACTTTACGTTATTTATTTTCGACGACATATCTAATGCAGTTAAAACCGTCACGTATGATGACAAAACCCAAAACTTTCCTTGTCCACAATTATAGTATAATTATTTTTTTAGACAAATAATAATATAAATATAATTTTATTATAATATTAGTGTAATAAAAATTTAATTTTTTTACTTTTCATCTCATTATAAAATATACAAATAAATCATATTTTATAAAAATAAAAATTACTTAGAAGAAAATCTAATTCACAATCAATTGATAATAAAATTTCAAATAAAATTATTAAACAAATACTTTACTAATGTTAAATAAATAATATAATATAATTATCAAAAAATTAATTATTTTATAAATAAATACGTTTCCGAAAATTGGGTAACTTTAATTAACATAAATGATAATTATTAAATAGATATTATTTAAATATTAAAAATTAAAAATTTAAAAGTTATAAATGATAAATTTTCTAGAATTTGTAAATCTCGTAAAAGTAAGTGATAATTATTAGATAAATATTATTTACGTAAAAAATTTAAAATATCATAGGAAGAATTAAAAAAATTAAGGGTTTAAACATTGCAATTAAATATACCATCACTTTGCCTACGTTTAAATACAGTTCCAAATACCCCTGGAATCAAGGATAGTGTCTGCTGCCATCTTCACACCGATGGATGATGGCTTACTGTTACGCATGTATTTATAGCCTGCTAGCAAGATATTCAGAATGCTGAAAACAGAGCATTGGTCTTGAATTCTCAAATAATAATATAGCCTGCTAGGCAATATTATATCATGCACATATTCAAAATTTTCTTTGTATCCAACAAATTTTTTCTTATATTTTTAATTTTATGTTATAATTTTAATTTATTAAAATATACATAAGTTAAAAAAATATAACACAAAATTCAACAGTGTATACCATACAATTAATGCTTCGCACTCTTACCCTTTTAATGTTAGTATTGACGTGTTAAACCTTTTTGATGATTGATTTGTAGATTTTTCAACCAGATCATTGATACTTCAATTATAGATAATTGTCAACAGTATTATCTTTGACCTTTTTGTAAGAATAACACTGTTAGTCTTGCTCTTTAAGTATTGGTACTCACGTGAACAACATTTTTGATGGATTGATTTGTAATTAATGCTTCTCTTTGACTCTTTTCTAAGAATAA
Source organism: Trichilia minutiflora (assembly GCA_035590515.1). Taxonomy (NCBI): domain Eukaryota; kingdom Viridiplantae; phylum Streptophyta; class Magnoliopsida; order Sapindales; family Meliaceae; genus Trichilia; species Trichilia minutiflora. The sequence goes on along the minus strand of JAVXUL010093218.1, from coordinate 7,954 downwards.
TAGTATTAGTCTTACTCTTTGAATATGAGTAATCACTGAATAACATTTTTGATTGATTGATTGATTGATTTGTAGATTTTTCTCTAAATTTGCTGTAATGATAAGCGTAATGCTGCGGTACATTTGAAAATATGGCACGTCCTTTTATTCGACATATATTTTTCTTACGTTATAATCTTTAAGTATGTGGTAAATATGACGTATGGCTTGCGGTTATCCATGTTCTATAGCTTTTGAAGAATTTGTTAGTTAGGTTCAAAATTGATACGCTCCTAAATATGTTTGATTCGGTTAGTATTTAAGATATATAACAAAATTCATAAAATTTAATTTAATTTATCTTGTAAAGTGTATAATTTTACCAAAGTTATATTTCTATTAAAATAATGCTAATTACTTTATCTTTATATTTTGTGCATAGACTTTTAAAAATGTTAAAAATATACGTATAGGTGAGAACAACTTATGAACTATGAATAATAAAATTTTAATTGCATATTGAAATTTACTGTCTATTAATAGGTTTATAAAGTATTCGATGAAAAGATTCAAACGCATCTTTCCTAAAATAAAGTACACAAAATTTATATTTATGGAATATAAATTTTTAGTATTAGTATTAGAGCTAATTATGATGCTTTTGTACTTTAATAAAACATGCATGTATTGCTATAACATAATTTTTTATTAGTTTAAGTATATTAATGACTTTTAATATAATTTTTTTTCTTAGAATTGAAACAAAAAGGAATGGTGGAATAATACCATAAATTTTCTTTTTGATTTGTTTGATTCTTAAATCTCTGTGCATCATACATGGTATAGGAATTCTTACAAAATATTTGATGTAAATCAAATAGCAGAAGTACAAAATATGAACTTTTATGGATCAATTAATTTTGGACTCAATCTAGCATGATATTCATGTATCTACATGTTTTTTATTTTCTAATAATTTTTTTAAAATTCTATTACAACGACGAAGATATTTTCTTTTAGCTTAATAGTCTTTACGAAAATTGATAAAAATAATAATATTATTATATTTGATGGAGTGTGATCTTCAATTGATTTGCTGTGTGTGTGCACGTGAGTTGGAGAGATTAGAAGCCAAATGAGTTAGCTGAAGAATAAAGGAAATGAATGAAAGGGCAGAAGAGTAATTGTCTGGAGTTTTAAAATTCAGTTTGCTGTTAAAAGAAGTAGGAGCCAACTTCTTGGATTTTTTCTTTTCTTTATTCTTGTTCTTGCTTCTTGTTGAGTTGGCAAGAGGTATTAATTCAGGTTTTTGGCTTTGTAATCAACACATTCTCTCGGGAACTCTTGAATAATATACTGCATTCTTGTTTTCATTTTTCTGGGTTCATTTTCATTTTCTTGCTGTTTTTCAAAGTCTGGAAACTATCTGCAATTGTTCTTCTGTGTTATTCTCGGTGATTGCTTGTTCTTTCTACTTCTTCTGGAGGTTGTTTGTGAGGATTGCTGGCTGGCTTCAACAATATTCATTATTATTTTGGGATTAGGAAAAGGGTCAGGCATCAAACCCAAAATAGATACTAAAGTTCATAATGCTAACAATAGCAGCGAGAATAAATCAACCACCTCAACAATACAGAAGCCAAACCCAACAAAGAATTCAACTGAGGTTACCAATGGCAAGAAAAAAAGGAGTTCAACTGAGGCCCCGTTAGTATTGGCAGCAAGCAACGGAATAGTAGAGATTATTGAGGCGATACTCGATGAATATCCTCAGGCAATCGATTACACTAGTGATTACGGACATAATATGTTACATGTGGCGATAATGTTTCGTCAACAGAGTACCTTCTACCGCATAATCAGAATGGATAAAAAGTTGGTACATAATTTGGCTGAAAGGATTGAAAACAATGGCAACACTCTATTACACCATGTTGCAGGCATCAGTACTATCGAGGAGGGACTCGACCTGATCCTGCTCTCCTATTCCAGGAGGAGTTAGAATGGTTGGAGGTCAGTGTTTTTATTTTCTTTTCCATTGATTTTTAATAGAATTCTGAAAGGAGTAAATTTCGCTTTACTCCTAACTTTCTGTAAATTCTAATTCTAAAGTTTCATATTTTACTTCACCTTAGTTACTACTATTTTGATCAACTTCATTTTAGTCTTCTAATCAAAATTTCTAAAAAAATTCATTAAATGAAATAGAAAAACTCCCCTAAAGCATCTTAAGAGTCAAAAGATTACTTCATTATACTCCTCCCGTTAGATACAGTAAAAAATTTACTTTCAGATATTAGAGTGAAAGAAATAAGAACCCGTGGGATGTTTGTACACATTATTAAACTTGCTCTGGAATGAAATTTTGGGTATGGTTAAATATCGAAGTGTAATTCTCAAAAAAATATTATAATTACCAAACTGTGTTTGTCTCCATGAATTGTGCAGAATGCAAAAGAAATAGTGCATTCCCAATATGGTATGCATCGTAACAAGAATAATATAACTGCTGGAGATCTCTTCGAAGAACAGCATGCAAAGCAACTTGAGAGTGCTCAACAATGGATGAAGGACAAGTCGGAGTCATGCTCCACCGTTTCGATTCTAGTCGCAACAGTCGTCTTTGCTGCTGCTTACACGGTGCCTGGCTACAACAATGATCAGGGAGTTCCTATTTTCCTTCACTCTTCTTGGTTTTCACGGTCATGGATGTCGTTTCCTTGATTAGCTCCTTGTGCTCTGTTGTGATGTTTCTTTCTATCCTCACATCACCGTTGAAGCAAGAGGCTTTCCTTAAATCACTTCCGAAGAAATTGACAATTGGCTTCTGCTTACTATTCTTCTCTGTATTGTCAAGCATGATAACTTTCATGGCTGCACTTCTGCTCCTCATTCGTTTGAAGAGGCGATGGACTGCCACTCTCGTTTACATTGTTTCTTTCATTACAGTCGTGCTATTTGCATTGATCCGGTTCCCTTTATATTATGGGTTTCTGTAAATATGTACGGATTAATTAGTTTACATATTAATTAGCAAATTAGTTAGCAACTAGAAAGTCAGTTAGCAAATTAGTTAAGTATTCATTTTGTTTCACACGTTGACAATGAGTCAACAAGTTGCTATGCCAACTCAGCATAGATTTTATTTTATTTTCTATTCTGAAATATCTCTACATATAACACCAATTGTACTTTTATTCAGATTCTGATCTGAATAATATCTTTCATTTTTCTTCTTCTTCACAATATTCGAACATGGTATTAGAGTAGGTTGATCCTGCTTTTGGACTTCTTAAACATTTACCCAGAGTTCCAGGTGTGCGATCCTCTGTTTGATATCAGTGAAGAAGATGAGTGTTCATTTTTCCAGTTTTGTTCAGAAATCTCTTGAAATATCATCAGCTCATCGTCAGAATGGTGATTCCTCCTATGATCAATGATCCATTTGTAGATACATCCACTGAAAACTGTGGATTGACAAACTTAAAAGAAACAACAGGCTTCTCACTGGTAACAGCTCCTCTCTCAGGTAATAACTATCTCACATGGAGTTCTGCTATACAAATTTCTTTAAGTGCTAAGGATAAATTAGGGTTTATTGATGGATCTATGATTAAACCAGCTGAGAATACCGTGGAGTTTCTTAGATGGAGGAAATCGAATTATATAGTGAGATCTTATATTTTAGAATCATTATCAAAGGATCTTGCTGAGAACTTTCTTTATTGTCCTACTGCTAAGGCGTTATGCATTGTATTAGCTGAGAGATTTGGAATTAGCAATGGACCGAAGGTATATCAGATTCAGAAGCAACTCAGTTTGATAGATCAAGGAAATGAAGACCTTATTGTGTATTATAACAGACTCTCTAGGCTTTGGGATGACTTGAACAAGCTGAAACCGTTACCTTTCTGTGAGTGTGGAAGATGTACTTGTCAAGTAAATCAAGGAATGACAGAGATGGATATGTCAAACAAGTAGACTCAATTCTTGATGGGGCTAAATGATATTTATGAGGCAGTGAAGAATCAAATTTTGATGCTGAATCCCTTACCAATTGTTAACAAAGCTTTCTCTATGATTCAGACCATAGCATTGCAAAGAGAGATTCAAAGAACTTTTACAGATCAGAGTGAGCAAAATGCAATGATGATAAAGAACTATGATAAAATTAAAGGACAGGATAAGAAAGGACATGGAAAGAAAGAGGACAAATTTTGTGCTCATTGCAAAAGTTCAGATTACACGAAAGAGACTTGTTTTAAACTTCATGGTTATCCTGACTGGTGGAAAGAGTTAAAGAACAAAATGGAAAAGGCTCCTAGCAAAGCTCAAGTTAATATTACAAATACGCCAATTAGTAATGAAGAAGGTGTCAATGCTAGTGGTGATAAGGACAAACAACAGTGGCTCATGAAGATCATTAAGTAGGAAGTTTACAAATTGATAAGAGGAAAGCAGCCGGTTGAAAACCATGTGAGTTTTGCTAATGTAGAGAACTTTGCAGGTATCATACATTCTGCACCTGGAAATTATGCAAAGTCAAGTTACTGGATAATAGATACAGGTGCATCAAATCATATATGTTCAAACCTGCAGCTATTTACTAACCTTCAGAAGCTTCCCACATCAACATTAGTCCATTTACCTGATAAGAGTACTAAAACAGTCACTAAAATAGGAGACATTTCCCTCTGTGACAACTTAATCCTCAAAGATACACTATACCTACCTTCATTCAACCATAATTTGTTATCTGTCAACCAGTTGCTTAAAACAAGTGCATTTTTCTTTTTATTCTTCACTGACATATGCACTTTACAAGACCTGAAGAATGATAAGGTCCTTGCTGTTGGCAGAGTATCAGGAAGTCTTTACATACTTGATAATGATTTTTTCAAACATACATTTGTAAATAAAAGATTAGGATTCATTTCAAATAATTTTACGGGTTTTGCAGTTTGGCAACAGGTTTTGTAATGCCACAACTGATCTTTTGAGTTGTAATTTTGACACTTCTAGAAATAAAGCTAAAGATTCATTTTATCTTTGACACTCTATACTTGGACATCCTAGTGATTTAGTGCTACACCATTTGCCAATGTCTTTTCCCATCAATCATCTTTCTAACCCTTGTTTTGTCTGTCCATTAGCTAAGGAAATCAGAGTCCCATTTCCCCAGAGTTCAATTCATACCACAGTTGTATTGGAATTGTTGCATATTGATGTTTGGGGGCTATACAGAGTAGCCTCTTTAACTGGAGATCATTATTTTCTTACAATTGTGGATGACTATAGCAGAGCAATTTGGACATTTCTTATGCAGCATAAAAGTCAAGTCAATTCTATTCTCCAGAGGTTTTTTAATATGGTACACAATCAGTTCAATACTAGAGTTAAGACCATTAGAACTAATAATGGCACAGAATTTGAGCAATGCAACACAAGACATACTACACAAACTTGGGATCCTACATCAAAGAACTTTTAATTACACTCCTGAGCAGAATGGAGTTGCTGAGAGAAAACACAGACATCTTCTACAAATAACCAGATCATTGTTGTTTCAAGCTTCTATGCCAAGGAAGTTTTGGGGGAAGCACTTCTGCATACAACTTTTCTCATCAATAAATTCCCAACAAGGTTGCCGAATTGAAATCTCCTTTTGAGGTCCTATATAACATGTTACCTGAATACAATGCTCTAAGAAATTTTGACTGCCTGACTTATGCTACCAATGTACAACCTCATAAGGATAAACTCAGGTCCAGATCCATTCTGTCTTTTCTTAGGACATTGTCCAGGTATGAAGGCTTTCAAGTTATATAACCTGATTGATCACAAAGTTTTCTTAAGCAGAGATGTAATCTTCCACGAAAATGTTTATCCATATCAAACCTTCATCAATCATCCTAATATGGATGATCACTCATCCATCTCTCTACCCATACCTCCTATGTTCACTAGTGCAGATGACAATAATACTTCTGTATTTTCCAATTCTCCTTTTGGATCTCTATCTGCAACTTTATCAGCTACCACCCATACCCAAAATAATACACCTGATGACAGTAGTTCTTCTAGTGACATTGTCATACCCAGACAAAACAACAGAATTAGGAAGCCACCTTCTTGGTTATCAGAGTTTGTTACAAACACCACCTTCCTGAATTCTCCCATATCCACTACCTCAAATGCTAGTTCATCTCCTCACAAAATTCTTACATATCCTTTTACCATCTATTCTTGCTTCTCTGACCAATATGTTGCTTTTATGACAAATCTGCAACATACAGCAGAACCAACATCCTTTTCTGAAGCTAAACTTCGTCCTAAATGGATTGAAGCCATGGAATCTGAGTTACAGACACTTGAAGATAATAACACCTGGGAGATCACAGTACTGCCTCCAGGAAAGAAACCTATAGGATCAAAATAGGTCTATAAACTGAAGCTCAAACCAGATGGCAGCATTGACAAGTATAAGGATAGATTAGTGGCCAAGGGGTACAATCAGGTGGAGAGAGTGGATTATGTTGAAAGGTTTTCTCCTGTGGCTAAAGTTGTGCCTGTTAGAATTATATTCACTCTAGCTGGTGCAAATGTTTGACCTCTTTACCAATTAGATATTAACAATACTTTTTTATATGGCTTTGTTGATGAAGAATTGTACATGATTCCTCCTAAAGGCTACACCCGTGCCAAACCTGGTGAAGTTTGTAAAGTGATTCGATCCTTGTATGGACTCAAACAGGCTTCAAGACAATGGAATGTGGAATTTACATCTCATCTTCAGAAGTTGGGCTTTGTTCAATCCATGGCAGACAACTGTTTGTTTACATATAAGCATGGTGATGTTTTCGTGGCTCTCATTGTTTATGTAGATGATGTTTTAGTTACTGGAATTCACAATCCTTTATTACTAAAGTGAAAACTTCTCTAGATTCAGTCCTTACTATCAAAGATCTTGGGGTGGCCAAATATTTCCTAGGTCTAGAAATTGCTAGATCAGCAGATGGTATATACATCAACCAACGAAAATATATTATGGATCTTCTCACTGATGTAGGTTTATTAGGATCCAAGCCAACAACAACACCTTTTCCTAAGGGTCTTCTTTTTACTACTGATAATGGAAATTTGCTTAATGATCCTTCTTCTTACAGACAATTCGTAGGACGATTGTTGTCTCTAAATTTCTCAAGGATTGACATCACCTATTCAGTTCATCAGCTCAGTCAGTTTTTACAAGCTCCGAGAAACACACATATAAAAGTAGCAATGCATCTACTCAGGTATCTCAAAGGCTGTCCAACAATTGGATTAATGTTTCTTGCAAAGAATTCTCTAGTTTTGGAAGCTTTTAGTGATGCAGATTGGGCAGCATGTCATGACACTAGACGATCCATATCAGGTTATTGCATCTTTTTATGACCTTCTTTAATCTCCTGGAAATCAAAGAAACAGACCACTGTCAGCAGATCATCTGTAGAGGTAGAATATAGGTGCTTAGCTTCCACAGTTTATGAGATACAATGGATTGTTTATCTGCTCAATAACCTTCATTTTTCCATCCCATTACAGTTAAATTATGGTGTGACAGTCAGACAGCAATTCAAATTCTCAAAACCCAGTCTTCCATGAAAGAACCAAGCATTTGGAGATTGAATGTCATCTTATGAGGGACAAATATAAGGCTGGTTTGGTTCATCCACTACATGTTTCTTCCCAACTGTAGCTAGCCGACCTCCTCATCAAGTCTTTGTCTGCCCCTATATTTCATAAACAACTCTCCAAGTTAGGCCTGTTTCAACTTGCCCCAGCCTCAACTTAAGGGGGGGATGTAAATAGGTACAGATTAATTAGTTTATATATTAATTAGCAAATTAGTTAACAATTAGAAAGTCAGTTAGCAAATTAGTTAAGTATTCATTTTGTTTCACACGTTGACAATGAGTCAACAAGTTGCTATGCC
>JAVXUL010093176.1:0-21837 GCA_035590515.1 Trichilia minutiflora | reverse complement strand
TACGAGTCCTACTTAGTGTTTGTGGAACTACCTATCCCACTTATTGCTTTCTTACGTCCTCAATATTTAATCTATTTTTGATTGTAAATGAGTTGATTTGTTATATATTTAAAGTTGAGTCGGTGTAATGTTAAGGATTAAGAAAATTATTAAATAATGCAATATCTCAAAATTTAATAAACAATAAATAAAATTATATTCTAATTATAATATGTTATAAAATGAATAATTAATATATTATATTTTTTATCAAATTTTAAATTTTTAATAATTATTTTTTAGCTAAAATCAATATTATATGAGTTATAATAGTCATTGTATTAATGAATTAAAATTTTGATGGATATTTTTAAATTTTACTGAGCTAATTAGTCCAATAAGCTCAACATTAAGGACTTATATGTCTTTTTATTTTTAATATTTAATAAAAAATTTTAAAATCTCTAGTTTAACAAAAGGTTAGTAAAAATAGGATAATATCATTTACTATTATTTATTCTTAAATCCATTCGAAATAACATAATAAAAACAAGATGATATTTAATTAAATAATCAAATAAGTAAAAATAAAATGAAAAAAATAATAAATGAGGAATCAAATTTTTCTTATAGAATCATATAATGAATAGTGAATATTAGCTTTGAATTTTTATTTATTTTTACATAAATATCTGACAATACACTGTAGAAAACAGAAATTTTCTACTGTAATTTTCGAGTAGAAACTTGGAAGGGATCATTGATCAGCTCGTTCTTCTTCTTTCCTTTCCAATCAGCAAGCAAAATCTAAAAATCAGATTCTTGGAAGAATTAACAGAAATTACATATTTTTATCATTTTATTCCTAATTTAAGTTACAAAATAATTTAATAATTCCATAAAATATATTTAGAAAAATTTAATCTAGATGGTAAATAAGTGAAACTCTTAACTTACCTTCACAAACCATATAAAAAAAAATTAATAATTCCTTCAAAACAAAAGAAATTAAAAAAAAAACTACATAAATATTAACAATAATATGGTGATAAAATTATTCAAAAAATAAATAAATAAACCTATTTCCTGCAAAACCAATTATCCCAATAAACATATAGATAATTAAAAATAAATATATGAGAAAAAAATTAAACAAACAAGTAAAAATAAATGAAGAGTTAAATTAACCTCCTCTCTAATGATGGTAGAACTTCTTGCAAATGGAGGTGAGATAAGGAGAGGGAGGAATAATGGGAAAACTATGGCATGGGTGGAGTAGGGAAGATAAAAAATACATAATATATTTTTAATTAAAAAAATGAATGAAGCTAGTGATATTAATCAAAATATAATTAATATTACTTTTTTTTTTTTCATATATCTTCCCTACTCACCCATACCAAAACCTTCCCAATATCCTTTAACTCCCTCTCCATTCTCCCCTTTCCAGCCACCAAAATTTTATTTTTCTTTGTTTTACGCAGTTCTTCTTCATTACCTTAGTATTTATAGTGTTTTTGCTCTTGGATGATGATCTCACAAACCCTAGTTGGGAACTATGGGCGCCTTTAGGATCAAATCTTTACTAAAGCAAATTCAATCCCAGCCGTTCATTTTTTCTTCGATTGGTTGGTGAGAGGTTGCTTTATTGGACTTTGATTTATGGTTTAGGATAATTCAAGTGTCTCAATCTTTTCGGAATTCTATGCGCCGAGGGAATTCTATGCTCCGAGGGATGGAATAATATAATTTTTTATTTTTTATTTTTTTGACTTCATGTCCATACGTTGTCCCCCACTAATCGGTAAGAATTCCCACTATTGGATTCCCAAATCCATAGAAGTTCAATTCATGTTCATGTGTTTGTGTTATAGGAATAGAAGTTATAGTTGGGCCTAATAGATTTAGCTAGCCCAATTATGTTTTTGGGTTGGACTATAAATTAAAATTTTCAAAGATCCCAAATGAAATCACTCAAAACGCAGTAGTATTCCTTTCACGTTGGCACCACAGTGACAGTCATTGTGGGTTATAATTTTTCACAGTAAAAATATAAAAATAAGTTAAAAATTATTTTTACTGAACACAAAAATTTAAATTGCGTAATCACATAAATAATAAAAAAGTTTATGTTACTGAATTTAAGTAAAATACGAGTTATTTAACAATGAAAAAGCATTGCAACAATCAATCTCTCACCAAGATTTATGCTTGTTTTTGGTCATATGCCCGGAATACACGGCCTTAATTCCTCGAACATATTATTGGCTACAACATTGACATTTACAAATGGATGTAAACAAAATTTCCATCACCAAATTATATGTCAAGATTTGAAAACCATAATCTTTTTCTTTTCATTAATATACAATGGCTGACATTATCATATAATATGTTTGATCGATTGAAATATTTAGCAATTTTATTTGCAATATGTTTAAAAAAATGTATTCAACATGTGTTTCTTATAATTTTTTTTTGCACACTCACACACATACAAAATAATAGTTCATGTATTCGAGATTTGTTCAAAAAAAATTTTAAAATGCGATCTGTAACACATTTTTTTAGAGAGAAGAAAATAATTAGGTTTATAAAGTTAGTTAAAGAATGCTAATACTCACAGGAATTAAAAAAAAAAAAAGAACAATTAATTTTATAATAAATTTAATCTCAACAATAATAACATGATGACAGCAGTAAAGCTAAATAATTATTGGAGGCATGGGTGCCTTTGGAAATCTGATATAACAGCAATTTAATCATCCTAGTATTCTAATTGAGTGTTGCAAACTGCTGGGCATCGGGCAAAGCCTGCCAAGAAACACCGCATTAACACACACAAGGATATATTTTTTGGGCAACGCTATGGTATGCTTGAGATGCGTTTCATAATGAGATATTGTAGTCATATAATTTAATAATTGCTGTGTAGTTATATAATAGTTGCAAGGAAGAAAGTTAAAATATCAATTATTAGTTGAAAAAAATTAATAAGTTCTATTAATAATTACTATTATTAAAAAAAAATTATAATTTTATTTTTAAAATTAAATAAAAATCAATAGTATTAAGCATGCTCTTAGTTAGATACAATTATTTTAATACTTTCATCATAGTTATCCTAATTTTTCTTTATATTTTTATAAATTTTGATAAGTTGAGAATTATAAGAGAAGAATGTTGAACTGTTGTTTGATTTAAAAGATTAAACTTAAAAATTAGTACCTCGATGATTATAAATAGTTTAATTTATATATATATGTAAGTTTGATTTTGTTTAATAGATTTTGTCACGTGGATCAAAATAATTATTTTTAATTCTTAATGTTTGCAGGGATTCAAACTCTTCGAACACAAAACGGTGAAAATTTTATTTTAATATTGTATTAAATTATCATTTAATTCAAATTTTTAATTTAAAAATAAGAGTTTAGATAATTATATGTAATTAATTTTTTAAAAAATTATAATAAAAGGGATAAAATTACAAGGAATAAAATCAGAGAAGTGTAAAAATATACAGAAAAATTAAACGTGCCGTATGATAACCATATGTATTTATATATTCTGCTTACTATTCTCCTGGGGTCTGTCATTTTACATTAATTTTATACAGAAATCTTTTTCAGTTTTTCATGTAAATTTGTTCGTGGAGTTATGTTACAACTAAACATAACCTGCATACTTTGCTGCTAAACTCACGTTACATTCATGGGTATGACTAATTAATTTCCCCCACCTGCAGTACTGAACGCTCCATTATGTTTCCATTTCATTTGCATCGTTATATACGCTTTAAAGATCTGTCATTTTGGGTTCTACTTAATAATATTTTACTTCAACCAATCTTCACCACATTATGGGCACAACAGAAATTATTATATAAGAGGTATTGAAAATGTAAATGAACATGGCAATTTTTTAAACGAATATTACAACTAAACATTAGTTGATATTTATTATCAGCGAGTTGATAGGTTTATTTATTGTATAGTTAAGAACAGACGCTCATTTATATAAGTTTAGTTTTCATAGTAAATAAGAGGAGAAATGCTCATACATTTGCGGTCGCAAGGTTCCAACTTTCAACCACCTTGATTGTTGATGTTGCTCAAAACTAAAACCTTTGATTGCTATATTTATGAAGTTATGTTTAAGTTTGATAGTCTTAGTTTAAGTCGAGCTAAAATTCTCTTGTTAATTATATAATTTATTAAAAAATACACATCATAAAAATTTAATAAAAAAATATACAATATATTGAGAAAAATTAAGATTTTTTTAAACAGAAAAACCTGACAGCCGCGATGTGATATATAAGGCATGCCCGACAATTTCCTCTCTCTCTTATGCATACGCACTGTCATAAACTGAATGCCTATAATCCTCTATATACAAATATGCATTCTCTCCTCATGTAATAATTAAATCACAAGTTAGGAGGAATTTTGAAGGTATTTTTTTTAATGATTTTAGAATATTTAAACTTAATCAAATGCCCACTAATGATTATCTTATCAACATAATGTGAAAACTATGCCTTAATATTCTAGTTTAAAATTCTCAAATGATGTAAGAAATGTCAATTACAACTTTTACACGCCAACATTTATATAGTTATCTCCGTTTGATGTATAATTTTTTATCTATTAAATTCATGTAATCTAACAACTAATAAGATCATAATATAATAATTAGTTGTGAGTGTTAATTATTTATTTTGTTTAATTAATAAAATTTTTTATAACTGATGCAAACGGTTTAAATGTTGAACTTAACACATATTAGGATTTATAAAGTTTTTTTTTATTTAGAAAAAAATAATAAATTTAGTCACATTGTACATTTTACAAGTTTTCTATTATCTTTCTCGGCGTGCTCTGCTTTAATTTAGATAGCAAATTTAAAGATTTAATACTATTAAATAGCTTCCTGAGCATGTTACATGAGTTTAGTGATCATGTGCAGAGATCAGACAATGGCCTCCAACAAGGTTGCTAGCACTGAGAAATCAGAAATGTTTAAAAGAAACCATGCTTTGTGGTCCAATAGCATCAATACTATTATTTAATTTTCCTTCAGGATTCTTTCAGGCCTTCCCCGCAGCCAATTTGGAATTGTTTACTAATTTACAAGAACTCTATCATCTGCTGGAGTAAAAGGTCATGCATGACTCATGACTCTTCAATTGTTTTGTTTACATCATCTTTTCTGTTCCCTCCCACGCACATCTTTGTAGCAGACACTGTTGTTTTCTTTATAATTTAATTTAATATCTCTTATTTAATTTGGATCCTGCTCTCATTATTTCAATTAGCTATCACCAACATATATGTATCCTCAACTGTCAATCTTAATTAAGCTTACGTTTTTGAAATTCCATTAAGTTATTATTAATATTGTTTATTTTCATTATATCACAAGTCTTTCTTTTCTTTTCTTTTTTAAAGGGGGATGATTTCAATCTAAAATTTTCAGGTTAAAGTAATAAAGAGCGTGGTTACTAGTAGGCTATATTACCTACAATCACCGTTAATAACATATGTTAAAAGAAAGAGTTTTGAATTATAAAAACTTGAAAAATAATAATAATTTAATTGTATTTAATGCATTAATTTTTAATAGAATTTACATATTTTTTTATTAATATACAATACTTACAGTTTACTAGTAGGAGCATCAGGATTGTAGAACCAAATTATAGAAGGACGCTGACTAGAAGAAGTCACATCTGAACTCAAACGGGTTTACTATGAGTTTTATTCGAGCAGGACATCGGACTGCCAGTCCAATAGTTATTCTGCTTAAGTAAACAATCCTTATCAATCAAAACTGGCGTCGGCTCAATTAAGGCCGACTTATCCTTTGCATGATCCTGGCAGAATCGTCTACCTTATTACCATCATCGGCCTCCTTACCCATAAGAGAACTGACCTGTTCCTTAGAATCAGGAATTTGGGTTACGATTCCTTTGGAATCTTATATACTTGCGGCTTCTCTACGGTGTGATATTAAACTTGAAAGAACATTTTTAGCATTCCGAACTATACACCATCCCTAGATTTGGAAATTCGATGACCATCAAAGCAAAGTTGGCAGGAAGCCACCCACGCCACCTAAGAGCATATATTTAAGCCTTAACTACTAAGGTATTTATAATTTTAAATGATCTTATGTAATAATACTGGTATACAAATTTGAAAAGCCATTTTTACTCGTATGATCCTAATTAACTTTGCATATCAAAAAATTTATGATGTATGCATCAATATGTTTTTAAAGTTTAGATGGAATGCAAAATACCAAAATTTACTTACGTTTGTTACTTGAATTTGGGAACACCCACCACTCAAATTGATAAGTTATGCAGGAAGCCAATGCATCTATATGTTAGATAACCTAATTATATTATAGAGAAAAGAAAATTTTGAAGAGTATTGCAACATCGTCACTACATATATAATAAGCAGTAGCTTTCCAAATTTTGTCACATATCTAATTTGTACATGTACCGTCATGACAAAGGACGATCACACAAGAAGAAAGAAGAGAAGAGAAAGAAAAGTATAGCGTCGATTGATTGATAATATTGATGATAATGATGACAACGACGACCACGACGACGATTATGATGAGTTGATAAAGATGAACAAGTTTAACAAAATTCAAGACGCGCAGCGCGCACGCACACACCAAAAAACCCGTATAAAAACATGAACGCACGTGAAATTCATACATTACCATCTCTTGGCCTTATTTCAATTCCACTGTTATTATGTGATGTCAATTTAAGCCATTAAGGGCCTCAAATTTCAGCCCTTCGATGGCAGATGATCAGAGAGAGAGTAAAAGCAAATCTCACTGATTACAGCAATACATGCTTGCATGCACCAAACACAAAGAGGAAGAAGAAAGAGAAGATGAAGATGATGATGGTGCTCTAGAAAATTATTAAAAGAAAGAAATAGGGGTCCATTTGGGATAATGTCTGATCCCTAACTGGGTCAGAAAGGGTCCACGTGGACAATACCCATATTCTGCTTCCACAATTGGTCCACAGCATATTCATAAAAGTCGGATAGATTTTTGATTCTTCTAAATCGTACACCAAGTTTTGTACACGTATGGAAACCATACCCATCAAAACATATCCCCTTAATCGAGGTGGGTGGGCATTTTGAAGCTACACATTGCGATGGCTTATTATCTTATTGACTGTTTCTCTTTTTTTACCTAATACTTCAACATAAGAAATTCTGTTTTTTAACCTTGTAAAATAAAGAAAATATTAAATACTTATAAAAAAATGAAGAGCATCATAATATTAAATTAAAAATTAAAAAATATTTGTCCTATTATCTTCATTGTTTGAGATGTGTATAGTATTTTTCTTGTTCCTTCTAATCAAAATAAAGAATCAAGATAACAAAATGAAAGAGAAGGATAGAGAAACACGTGTCTTAAAAAGAAATTTTCTTGATAAAGTTATGAAAAAATATCAAAATTATGGTTGACAAAAATAATCTACAATTATTATATATAATTGGTAAAATAAAATTATTTATATTAAATAATATCATTATTAAAAAATTGATATTTTAATGAAAAATAAATTTTTGATTCTTCAAAAAAATTTGAAGCCATAAATTACTCTTTTTCTCTCTCTTTTTTTAATCTTCTTTTTTGAAAAGAGACAATTTGTCTTCATTGGGTTGTTGGTTTCTTAATTACCTTTTTAATTTTAATTTAATTTAAAATGTAGTATTTTTCTTTTTCCTTTTTTCCCCAATCAAAGCAAATAATCAAGATATATCCCTCGTATCACCTCATGACAAACTTTGATACATCTTCTTTCAATCTTTCTTAAAAGGGCAGACAAGTTACATCCAATCTCCACTATTGGCGTAGCAATTCATTTAACCAAATCTAACATTATGATATCTATCTTAATTTATATAATCTATAGTAAGTATCTTAGTTTTGATAGATTGAGATATTTAATTATTGATCTATACTAATTAATAATTTTTTTTAAAATACATATTGTGATATATGATGATTGTTAGTCCTATAACATTAAGAATTAATTCTTTTTTATTTTATTATATATTAATAAAAAACTATATGATATAAACAAACTTAGATATAGATTTTGATTCCCTGATTCTTTTTAAATTATTGCTTTCCACATTTTTTTATATGCATTAATAAGTCTTACAATATTTAATTACTTGCTTACATTATGTTAGTGATTTTGAGGTCTCTTCATTTTTAGTTTATAATAATGTTCATCCCTGTAAAGACGATTCGGACCCTTATATTTTCTAATACCCTTTTAATCAGAAGGATATTCTAGATATTTCCCATGCCTTAATTAATGGGAGATGACTAAATTATGTAATAATCACGTTGATTATTCAACCAATTAATTTGATCAAGAAAGTAATCACAAAAAGAAGTCATCATTTGGTTTGATCAAAAGGAAAACAATGAAAAATAACCAATTTTTTTTTTAACAATATTATAATAATTAACCAGTCATGTTAGTAATTAAAATTATTTATATAAATTTATTAAACAACCTCGTGCAAATAATTTCTTTGTTATAAATATCTTACAATGAATATGTTTGCTTTATAAGAACTAACCTTCCTTAACTTAACAAACGCATTTTAAACCTTAAATTCTTGTATAAAATCCTTTTAAAAAAAAAAAACATTATTATAAGTCAGTCAAAGACTTTAATAATCTCTTAAATCATAATAATTAATTCATTTTCCTTCAAAAAGCTAAGATTAATGTAAAAGTATATAAACAAAGAACATAACATTTCAACCTTCCAAAGCCAACATATCATATGATATAGATATTGAAATTATTATGTTCCATAAAGCCACAACTATATAATCAAATGTTCCACAGCCAAATTGATAGGATAACATTTAGTAATAATAAAAAAATAAAAATATATTATCAAAAAGGATAATATGTTCCATTCCAATACATAGAATAGGAACACAAAACCTTAGACCTATCTGATGCAGTAGAGGAAGTAGAAGAAGAACTTGACCCCATTTGGTTAAATTAGTGGTACTCCGTCTTCTCAGTTTCACATTCCAAGTCAATTGGATTCATTATAACCATTAGATTACAATCATCATGTTTTGAAATGGGCCCTCATGATAGTAATTTGGGGGTCACTACACTCAATTTTATTTTGAAAATTTTTTAGTATAAATAAATTGATTTTATTATCAAACAAGATTTAAAATCCAATAACTTTTTTCACAAGCAGGATCAATATATAACAGAAGATTAAAAAAATAACTAAATATAAATGCTAATTATGTGAAAAGAAATAAAGAATTAAATATACTATTTTTCAGTTAAATTAGGTCTGATAATATAAGAAATTATTATTTAACACCAAAATTTAATCTAATAAATACCGACCTAAACAATAATATTACACCCATTTATATATCTGAAAGAAAACTAGCTAGTTGGGGTAAAATTTTGACAGATGTGTACTAAAATGTCGTGATTTTCAGAATTTTGTTCAGAAAAAGAACAAATCTAAATTTAGTATGGTGTCTATTGACTGTAAATTAAAAGTACCATCTTATGAGAAATAAATAAAACAACCCAAAAATGGAAAAACAAAGGAAGCGAAGCAACACCTTGTTAACTTGTTTAGTATGCGTCTTTGGTCCCCCTGTTGCAGTCTGCAGCAATTTTCTGCAAATCTTACGCCGGCTTCTGTGACTCTGTCCACTTGGCTAAAATCACTCACTCACTCACTTAACTCTCCTCTCTCTTTCATGAAAACCTGAGTTCTCTTTCTTCGAGCTCCAAAAAGATTACGTTGTGATAACCTTTTTCATCTTCACCATCATTTACAACTAAGGTTTCACATTTTTAATGCATTTGGATTCGTGTCTTTCGACTGTTTCGAGGAAATCATAATTTTTTTCTCAAGATTTCATCTATTTGATTGATATCAGTGTGAATTCTCAGTTTCTCATTACTGGGTAGTGTTGAATTTCAGCTGTTGTGCAACTTGTTTAATTTAAAGAGTCAGTGTTAATATTTGTTTATTATTGAAAATCTGATATGGAGTTTGATATAATGTTTGGAAAAGTGGAAAGGAGCCATTTTATTTTTTAAAGGAGCTTAATTTGGATTTTTGAGAGTCATTAAAGAATTAGTTTGACTGACACTTTATATATATTGATGTTGCACAAACTTTATATTTTTTATGTGAGTTTACTGATAAAGACATTTGTCCTTTGAAAAATTGTGAATTGTAACTGTAAAAATGAAAAAAATTTATATTGGGATTGTCTGATAGTGAAGCTTTTGGTTTTGCCTTATTTGTCTTCAAACCTTGTTGACTGTTTGCTTCTTATACATTTTCTCCTTCTGGGTTCATCGAACTCTGCATATAGAATTAATGACTGAATTTATGATTTTGAGAAATTTCTGAGAAGCAAGAAGCTGTTTTGAATCCTCAACCATGCCTTTGTTTGAACTATATCGCATGACCAAAGAGAAACTGGATTCAGCCAAGCAGCAAAATTCATCATCACCTTCAACCGTGTAAGTTCAATTTCAATCAGTTCTTTCAATCTTTCGAGTTTTTAACTCTCTTTCTGGTTTCTGTAATTTAATCTTGTTTTGATTTGGGATTGATTGCAGACCTCAGAATGATTTGGTTGAATTAGTTTGGGAAAATGGTCAGATTTTGATGCAAGGTCAATCTAGTAAGACCAGAAAGAGTCCAACTAGTAGTAGCGTACAATCTTATTGTTTACCATCTCATAATTCCAAAACTAGAGACAAAGATATAGGAAATGGCACAAAGGTGGAAAAATTTGGGACTGGGGATTCTGTGTTGAATGAGATTCCTATGTCGGTGCCTTCAGTTGAATTGAATCAAGATGATGATATGGTGCCGTGGTTGAATTATTCGATTGATGAATCTTTACAACATGAATACTGTTCTGATTTCATGGCCGACTTTTCCGGAGTTACTGGATATGAACTCTCTGATCAGAATAATTTTGCATTGTTTGATAAGAGAAATAGTAGTAGCAGCAATCAGTTCAATAGGGAATTCAATACGGCTTCTGTTCATAATGAGTCAAGTTTAGAACGTGGGAATTTGTTGGACATTTCTTCAGTAGGAGGTGGTGAGGGTATCAGGCCTAAAAGTAGTGCTAGCCAATTGTATACGTCATCATCACAGCAATGCCCGATGTTGTATACTAATTATAGATCAAGAGTTCCTGATATTAACAGCAGCAGTGTGAAGAATTCAAATGAAAATGCTACGGTTGGGAATTTGAATCCAAGTTCCGCTGGCAGTCTTCCGGGCTTAAAGATGCAGAAGCTAGATCAAAGAGTGTCCACTACTAAACCTGGTCGGATGAATTTTGCTCATTTCACACGGCCTTTTTCTCTTGTTAAAGCTAATTTTCAGAATATTGGTTCAATGTCTGGTTCTGGATTGTCAAGGATAGAAAGGATGGGAAGCAAGGATAAGATTCCTGTTGCAAGGAATAGCAATCCAGTTGATCTGACACCAACTGACTCGAGTCGTGGTTTAAGAAATGAATCTGGTTCCCCATGTCAACCTGTTGCTGGACCATCCAAGGTTGATGTAAAACCATTGGAACCCAAGCCTACTCAGCAGACAGTTGCTGCTGAACAATCTAAGGTCAGATGTCAAGAAGACACCTTAAAGAATGATAAAATACAGAGTCAAATTCTTGGTGAAAGTACAGCTAGTGAACGGCTGGTGAGTGAGAAGACTGTAGAGCCGGTTGTTGCTTCTTCCTCTGTTTGTTCAGGCAATAGTGTAGAGAGAGCTTCGGATGACCATCCAATGCATAATTTGAAGAGAAAAAATCAGGACACTGAAGATTCTGAATGTCCTAGTGAAGTAAGTTAAGAATAATGTTCATTTTTCCATTATCTACCTGTATTAAGTGTTTGTTCTTTCCTATACCAGCAATCCAATTTATGTGCAGGATGTTGAAGAAGAATCAGTGGGTGTGAAGAAAGCAGTTCCTACTCGAGTAGGTCCGGGCTCTAAGAGAAGCCGAGCTGCAGAAGTGCATAATTTATCTGAAAGGGTGGGCATTAGGAAAAAATTGATCTTCATTTTATGCATTGATAATCAATTATATGCTCCTGACCATTCTTAATTTGATTGCCACAAACAGAAGCGGAGGGACAGGATCAATGAAAAGATGCGTGCTTTACAAGAACTCATCCCAAACTGCAATAAGGTTGGCAATTTTTTATTTAAGGTCATTACTATTATCTTTCTGGTCTTCAGTTCTGTTTACTTTCACATATTTTGCATAAGGTGGACAAAGCTTCAATGCTTGACGAGGCGATAGAGTATCTGAAGATGCTACAACTTCAAGTTCAAGTAAACTCTGAATTCCGTGTCTCTCCTTTGTGTCTCTTAATTTTCTGAAGTTGGACAATTGAATGACTGTATTGTGTCATTTACCAATTCTGTGCAGATTATGTCAATGGGAGCCGGTCTATATATGCCACCAATGATGTTTCAGCAAGGAATGCAACACATGCATGCAGCAGCTCAAATGGCTCATTATTCTTCCATGGGTATGGGAATAGGAATGGGCATTGGGTATGGAATGGGTATGCCCGATATGAATAGTGGTTCTTCATGTTATCCCATGGTTCATGTTCCCTTGATGCATGGAGCACATTTTCCAGGTCCGTCAGTTTCAGGGCCTGGACCTATGCAAGGGATGGCAGGATCAAATTTTCAGCTGTTTGGAATTCATGGTCAAGGACATTCGATTTCAATGCCACATGCACCCTTAATTCCATTATCCGGAGGACCTATAATGAAGTCAGCAATGGGACTGGATGCCTCTGGCATGGTATGTCCAATGGATAATTTTGATGCTGCTAATGGCTTGACATCAAAGGAGCCGGTGCAGAATGTCTACTCACAAGTAAAGCAGAACACTGGTACCAATAGTTCTGTGAATCAAACATCTAGCCAGGTTAGTAAATTCATATTGTAGTCACACTTTTAGTGTAGTAATAAAGTCTTCAGGAGAATGGGATTTTAATTTCACAAGAAACAATTTTGCTTTGTTGCAATTCCAGTTCCAAGAAGCAAATGGGGGCTTTGCACAGCCTGCTGTGGTGCAAGAAAACTGTCACAATGCAGAAGTTAATGTCCACGAAACTTTCAATTCATCCGGAAAAAGTGACAACAAATCTAATGGAGCAGCATGTGAGTATTCTTTAAGTTTTTTACTTTATATTAATGTGTTCCGTTATGAAATTATGATTTTTATGTGTGCTGCTACTTGTTTGTGCAGGTTATGATTGATTGCCAATTCTAACTTTAGTTGGATGAGAGAAATTCCAAGTTGTTTTGTATCTCTAGAATAACCATCTTAAGTCTAATTCAGTACAGAAACAACAACAATTTGCACAGATTTTGGTATGTTGAGGATGCTTGAAATATTTTTTGTTTGTGTAAATTCATTTTACATTATGAAGATTAGAAATAACATGATGTTTAAGAGTCGAAAATATCTCAATATTTGTATTCATATATTTACTGTAGATATGGATGTTATTCTTTTACCAACAAAATCATAATGCCCTGATTTGTCTCTCTCTCTCTCTTTCTCACACGCGCACACACACACAGCACAGTATACTGTTATTGTATGATTGTCTGATAAGTTGATCCAGAGTGTTCTCAAAACCGTGTAGTTCAGGTAGCGAAGGCGGGGAAGGATGTTATACATTTTCATTCATTTCCATTCACTAATAATATCTAACTGAGTTTTTGAAGGAGAAATTCATGTCATTTCATATTTAGTTTTAAGTTTAATTACTTCCTAGTAATTGTCAATAGCGATGAACTCCAGTTCCTTAAATCCTTTCACCTTTTAACATCATAATAACAAACAGACAACCTATTTAACCCCTTGCATTCCTTACTATGTCTTTGTTAGGAGATTCTCAACTATCCTTCAATATAGGCTGTATTCACACTTCATACTCTGAAAGACTGTTAAATGCGAAAGAACACATTGCTTTAATCATTTTACTCGATGGATATAACAGGTTTTGCTCTCGTTTGTGGGTAGTCACAATCATGCCGCGTCAGTTTCCCTCCATCATATCATTGTCTTCCTCTTTGTATTTGTTCTAACCTTGGGTCTAATCTGATGGGTGAGTTTCTTGACTGTATTCCAACATTGGGAATATGACGATCATGCTTAGTTTGGGACAATGTATATGATATTAATCGTCACATTTGGATCATGCTTCACTTACAGACATCTTTTCAATAATCGGGCAATTAATATCACTGGTAACACAAACCATCACAAACAATATGTGCAATTGAACTTACAAAGTTAAGCAGAAATGCCTTGATACAACACCATACTTTCCATAGCAATACGGAAAATATACGTACAGGGAAAGCTTCAAGGGCGAACTGTTATTTGACTTTGATTTGGTTGTTTCAGAGGAAATGCATCACAGCTTTCTTTGCCTTCCCAAGCAACTGTTCATCTTTGATATAAGATTGCTTCATTGCTTCTGCAGACTTGGCTGGAAGTGCTTCTTTTGGCAAGTCCTGAGACGTTTTTCTGTGTAAACTTTTCCCGTCTTTCACTTCCACTTTGGAATTTTTGGGAATCGTTAGCTGTTAGCTTCATTGAGTTCTTTCTCGTGTTCCCGTCTTTGTTTCATATTTTACAGTCTTTTCGTTCTTGTCATGCTCCATGGTAACAAGCGGAGTTGGTCCCTCCGCATTGCCTCCTCCGGCCTCTTCCACCATTACCGTTGCTTCATTTGATAAACCTTCAACCTTTTCTGGGGTGTCGTGAAGGAAAGAATTTTCTTCTTCTTTAGGACCTTCAGTTGAAACAACTTGCCATAAAGTTATGCTTGCTGTAGGTTCCTCTCCTTTGCAAGTTTTCTCTTTCAAATTTTCTCCTTCCCTATTATCCTTGGTCTCATTTTCAGATGATGCCTCTAGTTTTACCTCAACTTTAGGTACTTCTGAATCTGGTTTTACAATGTGTGTGTACAAAATCTCAACCTTTTCAGTAACTTCTGATTCTAGCTTTTCAACCTCTGCAAATACAGCTTCCAAATCTTCGGTCCTTTCTACCTCCATTTTCGGTTTTTTAACTTTCAAACTCTCACTTTCTGTTGTTCTTGTAGTTTCTGCGATATTTCCGTAAATGATTGCTCTTCTTCTTCTTTATCAACCTCAAGTTTATCTTCAACTGGAACATCTGTGACTGGAACACCAGGCTCAATTTGTTCATTCTCAGCTCCTTTTTCATCAGATAATCGGGTTTCCTTCTAGGGAGATTATTCAGTTTTCAGAATTTTTTTCACTTCCCTTTGATGATGAAATGGCTTTAATAAATAAAATGACACATTTTGAGTACAAATACAGATGAATATATACAACCATAATGAAGCAAGAGCAGAATTCTATACATCTATTCAACTCTCATAACATTTCAACATCAACTTAATTAAAGAATTAATCTGTTTCTAGAATTAAAATTTTGATACCCAAGTATTTAATATTGTTCTGTTCTGTTGAATTGCGTCCAGCTTCTATGAAAATGAAAGAATCACAGAAGATTTTATCCATAACTTCCTATCCTAGATTTTAAACCCTTCTTCATAAGAGTTCTTCTATTAACCCCTCTGTCTATTATACAACCTTTTTTCTAAATGTACACCATTGAAGTATTTTTAAAATTATATAATTTCTAATAACACTCATTTTAATTTCTGAAATAACCCTTGTTTATTCTTAAATCCTAGGATAATAAAATTTTCTTGCTCAATTCCTCAACTATATTTTGCTAGTTGAACCTATTCTTCCTTTTGAACAATACTCAAGTCAATGTGATATTGGGCCTTCACCCACTTTGAACTATACCTCTATTAACGTTTGAATGTTTCCAAAGCCCACAAAATATAATTGGGCTTAAAGTAATAGCGATTGATATTTAGATAATTAGTATCCTTATAATATGGTAATTAACATTGTAGTAATGATATGATTTATAAAATAATCTGTTGTTACCATATTATGTCACTTAAGGTTAGTTCAAAATTGTTATAATTTATGAAATAATTTGTTGATAGTATGTTAAAAAAAATGATTAACTGTTAAAAAAATTCACAATTAATGAATATATGACTTTCATGAGAAATACAATAAAGTTAAATTAAAATATATAAAAATATGATATATAATTGTCTCTTCGTTAAAGTAATGATAATACAATAAAAAATTTAAAAATCGTATTAAATATTTTAAATTATTTCATCAACAATATTTTAAAAAACAATTTGTCCTATATTTTATTTCTTAAAACGATGGTAAGAACTCACAAAAATTATTAAATAAACAGCTTAATTTTTTTTATATCAAATAAAATTTACTTAAAAGTTATAAAACAAACTCTATCTAACATTGCCACAACTATTCAACAGCGTTTTAGTTGATAGTTCAAAAGAAAAATAATCTAATTAATTTGATATTTTATTATAGAAATACAAAGGTCAAAGAATTTCTTATTAAAGAAAATTTCCATTATTCACAAAATAAGTTATTTAATAAAATATTAATTATGATTTTAATTAAAATACACCGAAATATGCTTGTTATTATGTTTCCTATTTTACAATAACTAATCTACAACAACATGGATTGTTAAATCTTAAATGCAGCTAGCCGAGTGCTTGCTTTGCCAATGGTGTAGTGTTTGCATGTTTAAATTTATTTGGATTATTATTATGCATTGACAAATGATTCATTTAAGTATAAATAATAATTTTTATTTGTGAGAGTGATTAAAAATAAATGTTTGTATTTAGTTTCCTCTAATATTTCAACATTATTCACCTATAATTTTTGTTAATTAGCGTTATTAGATTGTTTTAAGTTATAAAGAAAAAGGAAAAAGAAGAAGTAGTAATAAGGGAATTATTAATAGATGAAAGGTTAAGAAGAAGGAACCTTTTATTTATTTATTTCATGCATTGCATATGTTGAGGTTATTAAAATGTGACATTGAAAACAGTTACAAAGGAATATTTCATGAATTTTGTTACGCATGACTGAATTAAATTTTTTTTTAAAAAAAATGTAAATCATTTATATTGACTTTGAGCAAAATTTCAAATAAATAAACATCAATCAAGAAAATTAATAATAAGGCTTTGTTTGGATATATAACGGGATAAATTTCTATTGATTGAATTAATTCCCTTAGAACTTTTTTGGTTTGCCATCTTTTCGTTTCTTCTTTAGTTACCCGTTCAATTTTGCTTTTACTGAGGAGTAACAAAATTCTCTATAAATATTTGTTTGTGAAAGTGAATTTTCATATTTAATTTTCTCTAATATTTTATATTTATTTTTATATGATTTTTGTTAACCAAAAAATACAAAACAAAGAACAAAAAATAAGAGAATGTGATAGGAGATATTGATAAATAAAAATACATTTCATGAAAGAATTTTATTTCATGATTATTTTTTTCATGCATTGCATGTGTTAAGGACTTCAAAATGTGACATTCTGGGAAAGAAAATATCTCATCAACGTTGCATTTTACAATATAAAATTCATAACATAGATTGAACCATAGTTATATATATATATATATATATATATATATAAGTTTTATGAATTCACTTTCTTTTATCATATATAAAAGTTACATTCTATAATTTTATTGTATTCAACTATTTTTTAAATTTAAAAGAAACTATTTTTTAGAAAAATAAAAGTAAAAAATAAATAAAATATTATATATCTAAATATTAATTTATAGAGTTAGAGACATTATCTTGCGGCTAATGTGGGATTTGCTCAAGGGCCTACTAGTTTAGAAAAATATCTAATGCGTTCTTCGACTAGAAAAATCATTTTTGGAGGACAAACTACGCGTTTTTGTGATCTGCATGCTCCGTGATTAGAACCTCTAAGGGGTCCCAATGATCTAGACTTGTGTAAGTTAAAAAAAGACATACAACCTTGATAAGAATGACGTACTGCAAAATATATGACTCATTTTCCTTTGGGTTCTTTAAATTCTGTGGGTGGCGTAGCTATCGAGATCAATGAAGTTAATTATATCTCTCTGGTTTTCTATTTCTCATCTTGTTCTAAGCTTCTTCCTATTCGTAGTACTGTTTACTGATTTTATTAACAATTTGAGAAATTGTTAGAAATATTCTTGAGAATTCGGTTTTCCCTTCCCTCTCTTTCTTGCATGTGAGTGAAAACACAATCATATAAATATAGAAAGAAAGTTGACTATCGTTATTTAAAAAAAAAAAAGAAAAAAGAAAAAAAAAAGAAAGAAAGAAAGAAAGAAAGCTAATATGTAATTATTTCATAATGTACATGGACAAACATTTCAACCAGACAACATGCTTTTGATCATATAATTTTGATGGGATTAAAGGCCTTCTACCCCTTTTTCATCATTGATAATAAAAAAGTCAATTTCTACTGTAATTACACTTCCAACTCAAACCCTAGATTTTCTTCTCTCTTTTTCTTTCCTTTTATTCTATTTTAAATTTTGACTGCTTAAAAAGAAATTTTATTGAATAAAAATAATACAAATAATTAAGGGAAAAAATTCTATTATTCTCTTATTTGTCAACTAATATCTTGTTACACCAATGTTTTTATAACCTACTTTGATTATTTTTTTTAAAACCTTATATTTTAAAATTTTAAGATTAATAAAATAAAAGAATTATTATGAAAAAAAAAAGTTAGGGATAACCATCATTTTCCCATAATTAATGTCCTTCCAACCACTGATGAGGAAAATAGTAGTAAATTTCTCAACTAAAAATGATGGTAATTGAGATATTAAGTTTCCATTATGATAATTAAGCAACATCATTATAAATGACATTCATATTTCTTTAATCATATCGCACCTTTTGCTTTGACAAGACCGAAAGATATGATAGCTAGGTTTTATTTGTGAATTTTAACGAGAATATTTATGAAGAAATCCATGTGCTTATGCTCCCTAGTTGTTGTTAATCAATCTCGGGTCATAATATAATGCAATCGATTGTATGTTATAACCATTCACCTTTTCTCAATTTTTCTGTTGTAATCTTTAATTTTTAAGTTATAATTTTAATTTTTTATCCTAATTTTCAAATTGTATAAAATCTAATAAAAAATTATAACAAAAAAATTTTAAATATAAAAAATAATTAAAAAATAAAGGATTCTATCATATATCTTAACGAACTATAATTTTACCCTAATCATGATCAGTATAATTAAAGAATAGAATTTCGGCCATTTCAATTAATGGACCCTTAGGCTTTCTCCCATAAGTTTTAGTTACCTAGGCAATATAAGTTAGATCTTACCACTTTTGATCATGATACGTATTATATAGTTGTAATAGCTAATTCTAAGGTGAGCACATAGTGATTTGATTCTTTAATTTTTAAATCGAAAATTAAAAATAAATCAAATTGATTCAATTCAAATCTTAGATTTAAGGGTCAATTAAATTTAAATTGAACCAACGAATATATATATACACACACACATACTAGTATAAAGATAATATATTTATTTTAAAATGATTTAAAGAAATTTAATTAGTATAAAAAAAAGGGTCATAGATGAAACGTAAGAGTTTAACTACCAAATTTGGACTTTTATGTTACATTAATTAATTGATTAAATAGCCAAACATTTAGGAAAAGATATCTTTGCGGATAATGAAAATGCCCATTTTCAAGTCCAACGACGTATGAATTATGTCTCTTTCTATTTCAAATAAAAATTGATGGTTATTATTATAATTATCTTCCAAATTAATCCTCCCATGCATAATTGATTATAATATTATTAGGAGTAAGAACATTTTGAAGTGTGCATGATTTTTAATCCCTAAATATCTTAAAATTTTGCTAACGATTGTTCTTATAATACTTGTTAAAGTTTTTATATTTGATAAATTATAATTTTTAATATATAAAAATTTATTATTAATTATTATATTAAATATAAAAAATTATTATAAATAATAAATGTAAAAATTTTAAGGCATTTATTAATAAATTTTTTTCTTATAATATTATATATCTAATGGAGAATAATGGACACTCTTATAATTTAGCAAAATAATAAATACTCCCTATTCTATCTTTTATAGTAAATTTTTTTTAAATTTAAAAATTATACTAAATTCTCTATTAAAATATTATTATTATCTTATTTTAGAGTGAAATTATTATTATACCTTTAATAACAAACCATGCAATTATTACTATACCCTTAATAAAATGAATATACATTAAAAATAATGAATTATTTTAATAAAATTACAAAATTATTATTATACCCTTAATAAATTAAATTTACAGTAAAAATGATAAAGTATATTAATAAAATTACAAAACTATCTTAAATCTTTTAATTATTTTAGGAATAGGATAGATTTCAGGAGAGTAACTATCACAACTTTCCAATTTAAGGGAGGATTTTGTTAAACAAAATGACAGCCTCTCCTATATCTAATATAATAAATTAATTATATAAAATTTTTATATAAATTTTATTTATAAATTAATACCATAATATTATATTATCAGATATTTTAATTTTTTAATAATAAAAAAATTAAAATAAATAAAGTATATAATAAATAAATTTATATTTTTAATATTATTTTATTTAGTATTAGATGCAATTTATCTTATGAAAAAAATAAATATTACTCATCAAATATTTTTAGATAAGATATTTGTACGAATAATTAAAATTTAATGTTGATTTGAATTTATCAAACTTCTTTAAAAAATAAAATAATAAAAAATTGGCACTTGTATATTTGTAAATATGTAAAGTTTTCACTGGTAGCTCGATCATCTACATTTTAAAATCAAAGTCGAAACACACTTTTTATTTAAATTTATATATTATTTTAAAAATATAAAAAAATATATATATTCAAAGAATCACATGACAATTGATTGATTTGTATATTATGAAATGATTGGATCATAAATTACTTTTTCTAACGATACTCATTGCTAGCAATATATTTTAAAAATTGTCTTTTTCATTTTAATAATAGTTATTGTTTCAGCCAATTCTTATTTGTTTTAAGATTGGAGTTTGATAATCGTCAGGGAGAAAAGTAGGTGCGTACTATATAACCTAAGCAAAACTTTCGTTACATGGTACGAAAAATTAGTTGAAAATTCTGATTTGAAAACGGAGATATTATTATAAAAATATTTTAATTGATAGAGGTGGGGATGAGTATTTACGATTTTATTAGATTTGAGATAAAATTTTAAATCGATCTTTATATTGTGGTTTGAAAAAAATCAATTCAGTCAAATCTATTAATATATTATAAATCAATCCAAATCAAACTACAAAATTTGATTTGAATTCGCGGTTTGAATTGTATTATAAAATTAAATATATAATAATTAATTATTATCAATTCTATAATCTCTCGTTAATATTTAAGAGTAAATTTTTTGAATAATTTTTTTAAAAATTATTTATAAATAAATTTTCTTTATTAATTATTATTATTATTATATAGAAGATATAGAGACAAATCATATATAATTTATAATGATAAATAAAATAATAATAAAAATTTTATAAGATAATATTAATTGGTTTGATTTGCGGTTTCGCGGTTTGAAATTGATTCAATCTATAATCCAAACCGCGAATAGCGGTTTGAAAAATATCAATCTGCAAGTCGATCCACAAATTTTTT
>JAVXUL010093160.1:0-21838 GCA_035590515.1 Trichilia minutiflora | reverse complement strand
TAATGACAAACTAGTTCTAAACTTAGTCAAACTTACTTTGACTAAGCTTATTTTAATTCTATTTTTATTTTTAAATATTAATGAAATATTATAACTTACTCTAAGTTATATTTGGATCAATTAATAAAGCTCTTGGATTTGTTAAACTATTATCTCCAAGAGTATTAGCTCTCTTATGAATAATATTTATTCTTTCCCATAGCAAGAACGAGCATAAGTTAGTGATTGTGATCTCACAGGCTCACTTTGATATTAATCGTGAGTCAAAATCGATTTTTTCGAATCTATTTTAAACTATTCAAGTACTCAATGACTATGGTTAATATCTAACAATTTATTATATTCCCTAAACCAGAATGAAAAAATTCTTCATTGAACCTTTTTATCTTTGAATGTATATTTTGTGTGGATAAATTACTTCCCTTTGTCTAATCCCAACTAAGTTAGGGCTTATAAATATTCAAAAGCCTAAACTTAGTTTTCGCTAAGGCTAATGATCATTATACTCTAAACTCATTATCATAGAACTCTTTCGTGCAACTATTAAGTGCTTTGGCCAAAAACTTTGATTTCAAGTATTTACCAATGTCCAATTAGGAACTCGACTCCAGATCGAGTCATTAGAACCTCAAAATCCTTTATATTAAGTCAATATATCCTATATTGACAGTCATTTATATCTCGATATAAATAATACATAACTAAATTGACTTTAGTATGGGAAACATGATTAGTCTCATGTCTAACTAATGATAATGATATCTTAAGTCAAAGAAGGAGTAATTCATATACTAGTACAATCATATGACGAATCATTGATAGCATACTTCTGTGTGACATCATAACTTTATTCACATTCAAAAAATGGTTCTTTAACTACTAGTTCACATTAATGCTCTAATAATATGACTATCATATTATTTGTACTAATATTATCTCATGATATTCACAGGAGATATTTAGTATACTTATTATATGATATGACTTTAATAGGAATTAATTTAGATAATTAAATTATCTGGATCATTTATATGCATACTTTATCCTTAGTATGATTAGAAAGAGAAAGTAGTATAGATATATGAATATGAAATATTTTCTTTATTAATAAATATGTATAGTATATATTACAAGTAGTAATTCAATACAAAATATATATAATTGATAACACGAATAATTTTAGTTCATAAATCATTAACAGTGGTATCTCCACATTATTCTATAAATTTTTAGAAAACATAAACTATATGCAGAGTTCTCTAAACAGAAATTCTGGTTATCAAAAGTGGCTTGCTTAGGTCATATTATAACAAAGAATAAGATTTGTGTTGACTCTAAGAAGATTGGGCCCATGCAAAATTGACCTCATCGAACTAGTATGATAGAAATCAAAAGCTTTTTAAGCTTAGCGAGTTATTATTGTAGGTTTGTGGAGAATTTTTCTCACATAGCAGCATTGTTAACTTGGCTTACTAAAAAGTAGTGAAGTTTGTATGGTCAGAGGCTTGTGAAGAAGCCTAAGAAATGTTTGACTTTGATACCCATTCTTGCCTTGCCATTTGAAGATGATAGGTATACTATTTACTATGATGCTTCCAGAGTAGGCCTCGATTGTGTATTGATGCAACATGACAGGGTAATAACTTATGCATCTAGATAATTAAAGGGATATAAGTATAATTATCCTATGCATAATCTTGAATTAGTAGCGGTAGTATTTATGTTGAAGTTCTAAAAACACTATCTTTATAAAGAAACCTTTGAAATTTACATGGACCATAAAAGTTTCAAGTATTTTTTTGATAAAAAAAAATCTAAATTTGAGATAGAAATAATGGGTAAAGTTGCTTAAGGATTATGATTTGATTACACAATTCACTACCATATAGGAAAACCTAATATAGTAACAAATACCTTAAGTAGAAAATCTATAAGAAGCTTATCTCATATCTCAGGTGGTATAAAGGTTTTGGTTAAAGAGTTGCATAAGTACGTGGATAATAGAGTCAAATTTTGAGTCCCTAAATTCGGAATACTGATTACTCAAGTGTAGGTGAAATCTATATGGATAGAGAAAGTTAAGAAAGTAGAGATTATACCCTTTATATAGCCAAGAAAAAAAAGTAGATTGAGCAAGATAAATAAGGTGATTTTCAAGTAGACAATAGAGAATCTTAAGATTTAGAGATAGAGTTATAGTACCACCAATAAAAAAACTCAAGAATCAACTTATGAAAATAGCTTATACTTCTTCATATATGATGCATCTAGGAGAGACAAAGATGTATCATGATTTAAGAAAGATTTACTAGTAGAAATGTATAAAGAAAGATATTATGGAGTTCATAGCCAAGTGTTTCACCTATCAGTGGATGAAGGCAGAACATCAAAAGTTGACAATCACACTTCAAAGCCTAGATGTGCCTGAATGGAAATGGGATAAGCTAGCTATAGATTTCATTGTAGGCCTCCTTTGCAATTCTAGGGGATATGATTTCATATGGGTTATTGTTGATAGATTAATGAAGTCAACCCATTTTCTTCCTATCAAGACTACCTTTTTGTCTTCTCAGTATGCCATAATTTATCTATATCATATTGTCTCCTTACACAATATACCTGTTTCCATTATTTTAGGTCGAGGATCTCAGTTTACATCAAAGTTTTGAAAGTCATTTCAAGAGGTTATGAGTACTCAACTTTATTTTAGTACTATGTTTTACGCCTAGACTGATGGGCAATCTGAAAGAATGATTCAGACTTTAGAAGATATGCTTCGAGTATGCATGATTAATTTCAAGAGAAGTTAGGATTAGCACTTGTCATTTATGGAATTTGCCTATAATAATAGCTATCATTCGAGCATACAAATTGCTCCACTTGAAACCCTATATGACCCAAAGTGTTGATCTTCAGTAAAATGGTTTGAGCTTGGAGATCATAAAATGTTAGGCTAGATTTGGTGCAAGATATAGTAAAGAAAGCTAAGATGAATTAGAAAAGAATAAGAACAACTCAAATTAAGCAAAAAGCCTATACGGATTATCGATATCGAGATCTTGATTTTCAGGAGGGGTATTATATATTTTTAAAGGTTTGTCTTTTTAAAGCAGTTATGAAATTTGACAAGAAGGACAAGCTAAGCCTGAGATATATCAGACTATTCTAGATTCTCTAATAGGTTGAAAGTAGGGTGTATGAATTAACTCTTTTACCTAACACGGATAAAATACATCCAGTCTTCCATACATTCATGTTGAGAAAATATCCTCGGATGAATCTTATATCCTCGAACCAAAAATGATTGACGTGGATTGAAATTTAACATATCAGGAGAAACTTTTGGCTATTGTGAATAGAGAGGCTAGAAAGTTCTGATCGAGATGGATTCCTTCGATAAAAATTATTTGGCAATACCAGAAGGATAAAGAAATGACTTGGGAGTCAAAATATGCTATAAAGAAGCAATTTTCCCACCTATTTATAGATGAAGGTAAATATTTGTTAACTCTAGCTAAATTTTTAAATTCGATGATGAATTCTTTTAAGAAGAGGAGAATGTAATATCCTATATTTAAGTCCAAGGGTATTTAATAATTTTACAAATGAACGGTGTTTGGGTAAAAGTAAGGATGAGATGTGGAGAACCCCCAAGCATCCCAAGGACTCCCTTCACTTGATCCTAAGGATCCTTCTCCTTCGGATCCTGAGAACTCCTCCCTTGTCTTGGAGACCTCTTCCTATGAATTTTAAGGGCTCCCTCTCATTGATCCCGAAGATCCTTCTCATCTAGATCCTGAGGACTCCTCCCTTGTCCTAAAGACCTCTTCCTTCGGATCTTGAGAACTCCTCCCTTGATCCCTAGTACTTCTTATGTCCAGATAGCAAATAACCAGTTCGGCGGATTCAGCTCCTTCAACCTAGGATATGTTTGACCCGAGAACTGCTCACCCCTGGTCTAGGAGGCTCTTGGCACTAATATAAAAATGAGAATGACTAAGAAAAGCACAGAAGGTTCTATAGCCTGACGCATTACCCTGTCATGACAGCCACTGTCTTATCACCTGTCGAATTTCAGATGATATGATGGTAGCAAAGCCTACAGATCTCTAGTCTAATAGCACAACCCTTAAATAATATGACTAGCACACTGTTCAATAACAAACTGTCCCATCATTCCCATTCTTTGATGTCAATTCATCTCTAACAGTCCTTTAAAAGCCCTATAAAAGGGGATGAGCCACAGCACAAAGAGAGGATTTGATTTTTTTTCCTTTGGAACGATGAATCTTTCTCAACTATCTCTCTTTCATTTGCTCTATTTTGCTTTCTCTCTTTTTCTTCTTTCCTTCACCCTCACTAACTTATGCATTGGAGTTTTTTCATCGAAAAATCCACCCGGCGTTACACCTACGGTGTTACTATTTTATAGGGAATCTCCAACGGAATCTCAACCATATTACAGTCATTCTACCCCACTAGACTATTCTTCATTGATGGTAGAACATCACCGGACATTTTATACACTAACAGCTGGTGCAGTCTGTCAAAAATGGAAGACAAGTCATTTGTCTTATCGTTTGATAACAAGAAGATGGGAGAGAAGTCTTGAGTCCTTAGGAGATGGCAAAGCAAGGGCAAGAGACAGAAAGTTCAAGCTCTAGAGAACGCATGGAGCAAGATGGGAGGAGGGCTTCGATAGCGTATAATGAGCGCAGTAACTAGCCCCTACTCACAGGCCCAAGTTGGGCAACAAATATGTGATGAGGGTCCTGAAAAATTGAGTAGAGACGTTGGAGAAAAAGGTTATGGAGGTTAGACGACAGATGGCTAGGGAACTCGTCCCCTCTAGTAGAGAGGGAATACCATTTTTGCCTAGAGAGCCAAGTGTTGTGCAGTGACAACACAGAAGGAACTTGGAGAATACCGGGAATGCTCGATTGAGCACCTGGATTCCAGTCGACTACTAAATAGAAAGGAAAGGCCAAGATGATCAAGAAGTTGGTATAGGAACCCTATATTCCTCAAGGGATCAACATCCCCTTTAAAAGCTATGAGGAATGTGAGCGAAGAAGGGTGAACACCGACAGAGAGCCAGGTATACCAAACATGTTAAGAAGGGAACTTAGTTTGACCCCACAAACATGAAGGTCTACTTGAATGAAAAGCACGCTCATGAAAGGGAAGAAGCAGCAGCTGCTAGTAGGAAGGAAGTGAAAGAGTGCGTAAGAAGAATGCTATGAGAAATGGGAGCACAATGGATGTTTAAGCTAAAAGAAGACCTGGGAACTGTAAGCCACTACACTTTCACGTTCACGTCTCCTCTCTCAAAGGAAATCTTGGCACTTTACCTCCCCAAAAAATTTAAAATACCACTGCTGGCTCCATATACTAGAAAGAACGATCCTTCCTTGCATGTAGATATGTTCAAATATATAATGGAAATCCAAGGCCTAACTGAGTTACAAATGTGCAAACTGTTCACCATGACTTTGGAAGGACCAGCTAGACATTGGTATAATAATCTACCATCCGTCAGCATTAATAGTTTCGGTCAATTGGTGACTGCCTTTGAGAATGAGTTCAGAGGAGCTGTTGCCATAAGCCAAAATCTAAGCACCCTACTATCAATATGACAGGGTCCCAGAGAAACTCTGAAGGGTTTCGTGAGGAGGTATCGTGAGGAAGTCATGAAATTGAGTGCCTACCATCACCCTCTAACGTTAGAAGGCTTGAAGAAGGCCCTAAAGCTAGAGAGACCTTGGTACGCCATCCATCGATGAGCTGTAGACACTTATAAGGTGGTCAAGATCGAGCTACTAGATGAAATCAAGATAAAAGGGGACATGCTCTTAAGAATGAGAGAAGAAAGCCTCTAGCCCTAGCCAAAGGAGAATACCCACGAGATGTGCAACAAAGAAATAAAAGTAGTCGCTACGAGAATCCTGAGAGTGACAGAAGGGACACAGATAAGAGAGATAGAGGCCAAAGGAGGTTCCAGCTTGAAAACCAAGTACTCCAGAAGGTACTGTCAACCAAGGACCCGCCTAGAAGGGTCGGGCAAATGGCAAAATACAACTTCACACCCCTAAGAGCTTCGCTATCTGAGGTGTATGAATACACCAAAAGTAGAGGACTTTTGGCACCACAGTATCAAAATATGAAGACAAAAATGCCCAAGAAAGCTAAAGGCTGGTTTTGTGAGTTTTATAAAGAGTATGGCCACACTACAGACCAGTGTGAAGATCTACGAAATCAAATTGAGATACTCATCAAGAATAGTTACCTCACAAATTATATTGTAGATTCTCAGTACGCCCCCTAGGAGGTAGATAGACATCCGAGGATTGAGGACGACTTGGGACCTAACAGAGGCGTGCTAGTCATATTCGGGGGGCCTATTTTGGCAGGGTTATCAAATCATGCCTGTAAAAACTACGAGTGTACTCCTTGCCTAGCCATTTATCGGATCTTCATGTGATGAATATGTGGGTCGATAAAAGGCCCTAGGTGGTAACCATACCTATTATATTTACAGAAGAAGATGAGATAAGTGTTCACTACCCCCATGATGATACGCTTGTGGTCGTAATAGGGATAACGTCAAAACAGGTCAGCAGAATACTAGTCGACATAGGCAGTTCCGCTGACATAATCTTCAAAGACACTCTAGATTCCTTAGGAATATAGGATTTGAAATTGACGTAGCTCAAATTTACGTTATACAAATTTGGATATTCTTACATTGTCCCCCTCGGATCAATGTAATTATCGGTTACAATGGGAGACGAGCCTTATCAAAAGACGGTCATGGTACCTGAAGATACCTTACTCCGTCATCTTAGGAAGGCCTTTTCTTTGAAATACTAAGGCCATAGAAAGTATACATTACCTGAAGTTGAAATTTAGGGCTAGGGAATAGATCAATATCATCAAGGGAAATCAGAGAGAAGCAAGATCATGCTTTACAACTTCTTCAAAACTGACCTATTCATTCACAAGAGACCCCTGAAAACATCCCCCAGCGATGCAGCAAAACAAACCCGAGGACTCGAGGAGAAAATAACTAAGGAGGGTCAAGTTATAACCCTCGCTGATAACCAAGCCAACATCAAGACCAAGTCCTCAAAACTATAATAGAGCCAGATAAAATCTTGAATAACGTGCCTCTAGACGATTGATTCTTTGACAGGATCATAAGAATTAATGCCCAATTGAGATCCAATGTGAGGCAAAGTATCATGACCACCCTACAATAGAATGGTGATGTGAATTAAAGACCTATTAAGAATAGATCCACGTGTCATGACTCACCAACTAGTTGTCAACCCTACTCACAAATTGGTGTGACAAAAGATGAAGGTCTTCAATATCGAGAGGTAAACCACCATCAAAGCCGAAGTCGACAAGCCACTCAAAGTCGACTTTATCAAAGAGGCCAAGTACCCAGATTGGTTGGCAAACATGGTCATGGTCAAAAGGCCAATGGTAGCTGGCGGATGTGGTAGACTTTACCGACCTTAACAAAGTCTGTACCAAGGATAGTTTTCCTTTTTCCTAAATCGATCAATTGATAGATTTAACCATCGGGCATGAGCTATTGAGTTTTATAGATGGTTTCTCGAGATACAATCAAATCCCACTACACCTCCTCAACCAGGAGAAAACGATGTTCATCATCAACAAAGGCCTATACTACTACAAGGTCATGCCATTTGGATTGAAGAATGTCGGGGTCACTTTTCAGAGGCTAGTAAATAAGGCTTTCAAGCCCCCAATAGGAGACCCTATAGAGGTCTACGTAGATGACATGATTGCAAAGTCCATCAAGGCTAACAATCACACCTTTGACTTGGAGCTAGCATTCTCACTCCTTTAAAAATATAACTTGAAGTTGAATCATGAGAAATGTGCCTTCAGGGTGAGATCGGGAAAATTCCTGGGGTTCATGGTCAGCGAAAGAAGGATCGAGGCTAACCCATAGAAAATTCAGGTTATAATGAACCTCAAAACTCCCAAGACTCTAAAGGAACTCCAGAGCCTGATCGAAAGGTTAGCTACCCTAAGTCGCTTTATTTCAAAGCTCACTGACAAAAGTCTTCCCTTTTTCAGGGCTATGAAAAAAGGTAAAGGTATAGAATGGGACAAAAGTTGTGCGCAATCATTTTGGCAACTCAAAGCATACCTATCCTCAATCCCATAACTGGCCAGTCCTTTACAGAATGAGACCCTGTATTCTTACCTTGCAACTAGTGAGAACGTAATTAGCTCGATGCTTGTAAGGGAAGAATCCTAGGGAATTCAGAGGCCAGTTTATTACACAAGTAAGGCATTGACAAACATCGAGACCTGGTATTCATTAATCGAAAGATTAGCTTTGGCGCTAGTTATTGCCGTTCGAAAGTTACGCCCATACTTTCAAGCTCACCCTATAGCGATGCTCACTAATCAACCGTTCAGACAGATACTGCATCGCCCAGACCTATCGGGGAGACTCATCAAGTGGTCAGTGGAGCTCAGCAAATTTGATATAGAATTTTGATCTCAAAAAGCTATTAAAGAATAGGCCCTCGCGGACTTTGTGGCCAAGCAAATAGTGGTAGAAGTGTTGACAATTTTGCAATCCTCGTCCAATCAGTCTGAAATAATGGAGGAAGACCGAGTTACTCTTAGCAGTCCACTTTCTTGGCACCTATTAATAGATGGGTCCTCAAATACCAACAGAGGCAGAGCTGGGATCATCTTGATAGGTCTAAGAGGAGAATAGGTTATGTATACTCTCAGATTTTCTTTTCCTGTGACTAATAATACAGTGAAATATAAAGCTTTTTGGTAGGATTAAGAACTGCTCAGGAGATTGGAACACGCACTGTTGTAGTAAGTAACAACTCTCAACTCCTTGTGAACCATATGAACGAAACCTATCAAGCCTGAGAAGAGAACACAAAACCTTACCTTTCGAAGACCCTCAAAAAAGTCAGTCAGTTTAACAAAGTGAAGGTGACAAGGATACCTCGATCTGAGAACTCCAAGGCTGATGCTCTAGCAAAACTCGCCTCAGTCTTTGATGGGAACATTCTGAGAATGATTCCGATAGAAACTCTGAGCCAAAAAAGGATTTTCTCGATCGAGTGATGATGACCTTGGAAGAGTCAGGCATCCAAATGGACCCTATCTGGAGGTATCTTGAAGAATGGACGTTATCCCCTGATAAAGATGAAGCCCTTAGAATAAAGAGAAAGGCTACCAGGTTCTCGATAATAGATGGCATCCTCTATAAGAAGGGGGTCAGTACCCCCTACTTAAGATGTCTCAGACCACAAGAAGCCCAAGAGTTACTAGAGGATATGCATCAGGGATTCTGTGAAAACCACAGTAGCTGTAAGATCCTAGTTCACCGAGTACTGAGACAGGGGTACTTTTAGCCGATGATGAAGAAAGATTCCTATAACTTGGTTTAGAGATTTCACGTTTGTCAAGTCTATGCAGACATCCCATGATAGCCTCCTAAAATCCTGACCATATTGTTAAGTCTATGGTCCTTTGATCAATGGGACTCGATCTAATAGGTCCCAACCCTACCACCCGAGCCCAGGCCAAGTACGCTATTATGGCCATTGATTACTTCACTAAATGGGTTGAAGCTGAGCCCCTATCAAAGATTACAGAGAAAAATACCATTATGTTCATTTAGAAGAATATCCTCTACAGGCACGGTATCCCCAGTGTATTGATCGCTAATAATGAAAAGCAATTTAACAATCGGGGATTGGAGGATTTCTACAAAAATTAGAATATAGATTTGAGGCTCATTTCACCGGCTCACCCTAAAGAAAACGGGCAGGTAAAAGCCACCAACAAAACCATTAAAAAGTTGTTGAAGAAGAAGTTAGGGGAAAGGAAAGGGGCTTGGATAGAAGAGCCTCCCGAGGTCTTATAGGCATACAGAACAATAGCCAAGGTTGCTATTGGAGAGACCCCTTATTTGCTGGCCTACGATTTCGAAGTAATAATCCTCGTCAAAATGGATACCCCAACCTTCCGCCCCTTCACTTTGATGAGGAAGAAAATCAATAAGTCATTCGCCTTGAGCAAGATTTACTGGAAGAATCAAGAAACAGGGCCTTGATAAGGATGGCCGCCCTCTAACAAAGAGTAGATCGGTCCTACAACAAGAGGGTCAAGTCAAGATCTTTTCGAGAATGGGACCTGGTACTCAAAAGAATTACCCTTAACACGTGAGTAGTGGCTGAGGGATCCCTAGGTGCCAATTGGGAAGGTCCTTATCACATAGTTCTAGTGATCTGGGATGAAAAGTATAAATTAGCTCAATCAGATGTTAGTGTCCTGAGCAAATCCTAGAACGCAAAAATTCTAAGAAAATACTACCCCTAAAATTGTCCTCCCTCTCGTCAAGCTCTGGTTGTAATGCCACCGCACTTTGTAATTTATCTGATCGATAATAAAATGGCCTTTTCTATATAAAAATGTCTCTTTAAATCTCTACAAACGAATGCAACGATAGTCTCCTGGTTCAGTTTCCTCCTAGTTGAGCTTTTTTCTTTCTCCAAGTCCCTCGATTGGCCTTTGAGCCTTAAAATGAAATCCCAATTGACAAGCTCCCAGAGGGGATGAATTGGAGATTAAATGTTTTTGAATAAAAATTAATGCAAATATCATGAATGTTGAGAAGAAAAATTAAACACAGAAATGAGACACTCAGTTTTTATAGTGGTTCGACAGAACGTCTATGTCCACTCTTCTCAGATGAATTCTTTCGCACCGAGGATCACTAACAACTTGTTTGAACGGGTCAAGTGAAACCCAAGACAACTCCTTCTCTCACAAGTGAAGGGCAACCTCACAAAATGACTTTCTTCTAAACGGGTGAAGTGAAACCCAATACAATGATTCTTCTTGTCACAGGTGAAGAGAAACCCACAATTAATTCACAAGAATTAATTTCAATAACTCTCTTGAAGAGTAAGTATTCAATATGAATAATTTCTCTCACAAGAAATTAAATACAAATAATAAAGATGAGAGAATTAACAGGTATTTTTAGAAGAATATTTTCTTGCTCAAATCGTTATGTTAATGCTTGTTCTTCTTGTCTTCAAAAATTGATGTTCATATATCTGCAATAAATTCTTCACAACGGTCCTTTTTACCTTCATTAATAGCGGCATTTAATGTCTCTGACCTAGCCATTACAAACTTGATTTTCACAAAGGTATCAATATATGTCTCAGGGTATCGATACATTTGAATATTCTCATCCTGAAGGTATCGATACGTTTTCCCTTGTATCGGAACACTTTGACGTAAAAGAGATGAAGTCCATCATAAAGGTGCTTGATCTTGGTCTTAGGGTATCGATACGTTTCAAGATCCATCAGGGGTATCGATACGTTTGTGAATAAGGTGCTTGATCAAGGCTTCAGGGTATCGATACGTTTGTGAAGAGGTTGTTTGATCAAGACTTCAGGGTATTGATACATTTGAAGAGCCATCTAGGGTATTGATACGTTTGTGAAGAGGTTCCGAAATGTTTGAGCGCAGACCAAAGGTGTCGATACGTTTTTGTAAAGGATTCCGGAACTCGAGCTTTGATTTTGAACTATAACTAAAACGTGTCGATACATTTAAGTAACGTATCGATACATTAGTGCCTTTGTGAGCTTTTCTTGATGCTTTCTTCACTTTTTCTCACCTGTAAAAACATATACTCTTTCCAAAAGAGCAAGTGACTTATATTTGTCCATTTAACAATTAAATACATTCGAATCATCAAATATATGCATATTTATTACTTGTTATTTATTTTGGCATTATCAAAAA
The DNA here is from genome assembly GCA_035590515.1 of Trichilia minutiflora. Lineage (NCBI taxonomy): Eukaryota > Viridiplantae > Streptophyta > Magnoliopsida > Sapindales > Meliaceae > Trichilia > Trichilia minutiflora. Next base: position 9,997 of record JAVXUL010093160.1, on the reverse strand, counting down.
CAATATACATTAGAAAATTAATTATGCCATATAATCATCAAAAATAACTTAGAGCTATCAATCTTCCCCTTTTTTGATGATGACAAAATATATGCACAGCTCATGAATTCTCCCCCTTTTTGTCAACAAGCAAAGAAGGGAAAATGTGAAAAACAAGCATTAAGGGATCACAAATAAGCATCAATGAATTGGACCTAAAGAAGCATTAACAAACCACAATGGTGAATTAGAAAAGCCAATAAAATTAAGACAAATATGATTATAAAATCCAATGACATAAAATTTAATAACAACAAAAATTATCCAAAAAGAATATCATCTAAAAATAATATAGAGATCATCCCAAAACAAGATAATCATAAAAAATACAAGGAATCCTAATCGGAATCAATGTCTTCAGGCCGTGAGGATGAGCCAGTCTTGAAAGGAGCTAAAGAATGCGGACGTGCTCCTAATGATGAAGGACGAGTGGGAGGAGGCTTAGGATGAAAAGGTAGGAAGAAGAGTGAGGAGGTGGCTAACAAGCATGGTGGGAGCCCGGTGCAGTTGTAACAGAGTGTTATCGATGAGTAATCTCACCCACCAATTTCTCCTCCATGTCATTCAACTTCTGCTGTGTAAGTATATCATGCACGAACACTTCATTCTTCACCTTTTCGACCATCACCCCCAATGTGTGCATGACTTGAAAAGCTTCATTCATCCTAGTGTCAAGCTTCTGCATAGTCCTCAAGACTGTCGATCTAGAGTAGTGAAGCTGTCTAAGAGTTGATCAATCTTGTATTCCAGGGAGGCTGCAGGAAGAGCCAATGGCATGGATCCTCAAGGATGGGTCGAAGTAGATAGACCAGTCAATGTAGATGGTGGCGCAAACGTAGTCGATGGCTGTGGTGCTGGTGGAGGAACAGGTGGTGGATGCTCCTACTGTTGCTGCGGCTGTTGTATTGTCTGCTTAGGCTGCTGCTCAACTCCAACATCCTGATCATCCTGATCACCCGTAAAGCCCACACCTCTACTCGAATATGAGGGCCACCATGGTGCTTCGACATCCAAATACCGGGATAAGTCTGCTCATACCTTATCTTGCGAAGTGTAGTCTCACTTAATATGCTCGATGGTGAGGGTTTCTACCGGTCAACGTCAACCAAAACATCTGGAGCTACTTTTTGACTCAACTTGAAATCAAAAAGTCATAATGCAGGTTGTATTGCTGAGTGGTGCCTCTGACTATGCTGGTGATCATCCAGTAGGTGAGGTTGGTCTCTGATGCATAATAATGCACTCCATCCACCACATATCCTCGACAGTCATCTCCGCAAATTTACCCAAATGGACATTTAAGTTGCGGGCAACGATGAGATGCAGAATCTGTTCATGTAGCTGTAGCTTGGAGGGTTTGTTCTCCACTGTTTGTAATCCACGGTTTTGGAAGATAGTCCTACAAGCTTCTAATAGGTTGAAGGCTGAAGGTATATAGTGGTCATCACTCGGTAGAAATTGAAATTACTCACAGACAAAGTCCTCATCAACAACAATCTCAACACCCCTGATCCACGTCCAAAATTTAGTCACCATATTCCTACCAGTCTCAGGGTCCTTTATATCCAAGTTAGAATAAAACAATCTAACTAGTTCTAGGTAAAAGTCCCCCTTAATGCTCAAAAATGGCAACCACCCAAATCTCTCTATTTGTTCTATATAAGGAAATCTCATAGTTTCAAGGAGTGAGAAATCTATTACTTGACCAGGTGTGACGATCCGGGTAGCAAACATTGTGAAGAATCGCTCCTGTTGTTCCGAGGAGCTGAATCCCCATGGGTTTGGCTCGTCGGGGATGACAGTTGAGGACGAAGTCAGAGCCTTTCTTTTTCGTCAGTCGGACTATGTAGGAACCTTCATACGAGGAGGCATTTTTGGCTTTCGAATAGTTGAGGCAACGAAGCTATTGTGAGAGGGTAATGGAAGAGAAGATGGGTTTAAGAGAATGAACGATTTTAAAGAAATAATGGAGAGAGACGGTTATGGAATGTAGAGAGAGAGATGGTTATGGTTTTGAATTTAAAAAGTTAGAAGATGAAGAGTTGGCATTTTGAGAACGTGCCCTAGGTCAAAATGACATAGTTTTGGGCAAACGTGTCGATACGTTGAAAATGTATTGATATGTTTTGGAATTGTAGTCGAAATCATGTGACAAAGGTATCGATACGTTTGAGGAAAAACTTAAATGTGTTGATACATTGGCTCGTAAAACACAAAATCATCGTCTCGAAGCTGTCGATACCTTGTCCAAAGGTATCGATACATTGGTCAGAAATCCAGCACCTTTTAAACATGTCAATACGCCAAACGAGAACGTGTCGATACTCGAGAAGAGATAATATGTTAAAGTAAAATCATCAAGAACGTTTGAGAAAAACTCAAATGTGTCAATACGTTCAGGGAAATGTGTCGGTACTCGGGAAGAGGTATCGATACGTTATAGAAAAATCATCAAGCATATTTGAGAAAAACTCAAACGTGTTGAAATGTTTAAGGAATATCCATCAAGCACGTTAAGAATTGAATAGAACATATTGAATCACATACTTAGGATTTCAATACACAAATGCATTCAACCAATATTACAAGAATATTTTCAAATAATTCATAATCATAAACATGTGTATTATAAAAATATGTCACTTAACAACTAATATCATGTTTTAAAATGATTAATCAATACTCATCATACCAAGATTATTTCTCAAGTAACAGAATCGAGTTTTGTCCAATGGTTTTGTAAAAATGTCTGCTAATTGATTCTCGGTATTAACATATTCAATGCATACATCATTCTTTTGCACGTGATCTTGAATAAAATAATGTCGAATCTAAGTATGTTTGGTGCGAGAGTGATGCACGGGATTCTTGGTAAGGTTTATAGCACTAGTGTTATCACACATGATAGGAATGTTATCAAAATGCAACCCATAGTCTAATAATTGATGTTTTACCGACAAGAGTTGTGCACAACAACTGCTTACGGATATGTATTCAGCTTCGGTGGTAGATAAAACAACTGAATTTTGCTTTTTACTCACCCATGTCACCAATGCATTGCTTAAGAAATGACCAGCACCACTTGTGCTTCTTCTATCAATTTTACATCCCCCAAAGTCTGCATCCGAATATCCTTTCGGATCAAATAGGCCATCCTTGGGATAAAACAATCCCAAGTTGGGTATGCCTCTAAGATATCGAAAAATTCGTTTCATAGAACTTAAATGAGACTCTTTGGGGTTAGACTGAAAACACACACAAAAACATACACTATATAAGATGTCAAGTCTAGATGTAGTAAGATAAAGTAATGAACCTATCATACCCCTATAAAGCTTAGGGTCAACACCCTTGCCCTGCTCATCTTTATCCAATGAGGTGGATGAACTCATAGGTGTATCCACGTGTTTAACATCTACAAGCTCGAATTTTCTCAAAAGATACTTTACATATTTTGATTGAGAAATATAAATACCATCTAAGGTTTGTTTAATTTGTAATCCCAAAAAGAAATTAAGTTCTCCCATCATACTCATCTTAAATTCATTTCTCATTAAATTTGAAAATTCTTCACAAAGAGAATCATTTGTGCTACCCAAAATGATATCATTAATATATATTTGCACAATAAGTATGTCATTCTCTTTTGGTTTAATAAAAAGAGTTTTATCAACACTCCCCCTGTCAAAATCATTTTCTAATAGAAATTTACTAAGTCTCTTGTACCAAGCTTTAGGAGCTTGTTTTAAACCATAAAGAGCTTTAATTAATTTGAAGACATGATTTGAAAATTTTTTATTTTCAAAACTGGGAGGTTGTTTAACATATACTTCTTCATTCAAAACACCATTTAGAAATGCACTTTTGACATTCATTTGAAATAGCTTGAAGTTTTTAAAACAAGCAAAGGATAAAAGAATTCGGATAGCTTTTAGTCTAGCCATAGGAGCATACGTTTCATCATAGTCTATCCCTTTCTCTTGGTTATAGCCTTGAGCAACAAGCCTAGCTTTATTTATAACAATGTTACCATGCTCATCTAGCTTGTTTCTAAACACCCACTTGGTGCCTATAATAGAATGATGTGAAATTCTTGGAACTAAGTCCTATACTCGGTTCCTTTGGAATTGATTTAGTTCCTCTTGCACTGTCATAATCCACTCCTCATCCTTTAAGGCATCATCAATTTTGTTTGGTTTTATATAAGACACAAATGCAAGGTTTTGCATTTCCTCTAAATTTTGAGGAAGTTCTCTAGATGCTCTTCTAGTCATAATTCCTTGAGAGGGATCACCAATGATCAACTTTCTAGAATGATGAGATGCATACTTCCAAGCCTTTGGAAGCTCCTTAGAATGAGTGTCAAAATATTCTATATGTTCCTTACACTGATTATTATTCAACTTTAAATCATTCATCTTATTTGATAATTCTAGATCATCAACTTTCTCTTTAGCAAGCATTCTTAATACATCAGGTTTTATTTCATCAAAAGTGATATGCATTGATTCCTCTACAACCTTAGTTCTTTTGTTGTAAACTCTATATGCTTTGCTTTTAGATGAATAACCCAAAAAAATTCCCACATCAGATTTAAGCTCTAGTTTCTCAATATTATCTTTGGTATTAAGGATATAACAAATACATCCAAAGACTCTAAAGTGTTTGATTTTTGGCTTCCTTTGATATACCAACTCATAGGGTGTTTTTCCTAAATCAATACTCTATTGGAATATGACATGTGGTATTGATTGCTTCAGCCTAAAAGTATTGCGATAGCTCATACTCATTAATCATGGTCCTACTCATTTCTTGTAAGGTTCTATTTTTCCTCTTAGCTATCCCATTTTATTGTGGTGTTCTAGGTGCAGAAAAATTATGAGTTATCCCAAATTCATCACAAAAATCCTTAAACTCATGATTAACAAACTCACTACCTTGGTCACTTCTAATCTTCACCAAATTGTAACCAAGTTCTTTTTGAATTTTCTTAAAAAAATTTTTAAATGCATCAAAGGTGTCACTCTTATTTTTTAAGAAAAACACTCAAGTGAACCTAGAATAGTCATCTACAATGACATATGCAAAGTGTTTTCCACCAAGTGATGCAACTCTATTTAGATCGAAAATGTCCATATGAATGAGTTCAAGGGGTTTTGAGGTGGAGATGGCATTCTTGGGTTTAAATGTGCTTCTTACTTGTTTGCCTCTTTGACATGGTCCACAAGTCTTGTCCTTGACAAACTTAAGACTAGGAAGGTCTTCTATCATGTTATGCTTAGATAGTTTCCTGATAAGATCCATGCTACAATGTTCTAATCTTCTATGCCATAACCAAGAATCATCATGCATCACTTGCAAATATACAGAAGATTCAACAACCATTTTATTCAATTCAATTATATAAACATCTCCTGTCCTAGAAGCATACAAGATATTTTTATTTGTATCATCGAAAATATCACAACTATTTTTTAGAAATTTCACATTATAACCTATGTCACATAGTTGAGATATGCTAAGCATGTTATATTTCAGACCATCAACCAGCAGTGCATCAAAAATTTTGATGTTGTTTACCTCAATGGTGCCGATCCTGATGACTTTGCCTCTGCTGCTATCACCGAAGATCACATCCTTGCCTTTCTTCTTAGACAGATGCATGAAAAGCTTCTTGTCTCCTATTATGTGTCTTGAACATCCACTGTCAAGAAACCACTTGACTTCCTTAATCAAATTTTTCTGCTCTTGTTCCTAGAAAAATGAAAATCATTTACTTTGGTACTCATTTAACTTTAGGTTCATAAATGTTAGTTCTAATCTTTTGGACCCCTATAAGTTTTGTTTCTAATAAAACACTTGTTGATATGATGTCCTATACGACCACAATAATGGCATGCATAATGAGTGCTTATTTGACTAGATGCTTTGATAAAATATTTTGAATATGCTTTCTGTTTCATATTTGGTTTGTAACCAATTCCAGTCCGATTAAATATCATTTTTTGGTTGCCCAACAATTGTCTAATGCATCTTTTCCTAAAGTAAACTTAGCTAAAATCCTTTTTAGCTTGGTTATTTCATTATTTAATTCTATGTTCTTTTCTTTTTTTGCTTTTATCTCCACATCACACTTACAAACATTTTTAGATTTCAACAATTCATTTTTCTTTGTTAACATGCAACACTTTTGTTTATTTTCTTAATATTTAACACATAGTTTTTTGAAGTTAGATTTTAATTCATCATATAAGTCCATCAGCTCATCATTTAACATGTTATTTTCACTTTTAGAATATGTGTTATAATAATCAGATGAGGATTTAAAAAGTACCTCTTCATCCCTTTTTGCCATGAGACACAAGTTGGCGTGCTCATTGTCTGATGCTAAAGAGTTATCTTCTTCTAATGAGTCATCCCAAGTCACTTTTATGGCTTTCTTCTTCTTCTAATCCTTCTTATTCTTTCTTGAAGGATATTCTGGATGTGTGTGTCCAGGTTTCTTGCATTCGTAGTAGATTATTTCTCTCTCCTTTTTCATGTCTTTCTCTCTGTCCTTCTTGAATTTTTCTGGTTTCTCTCCTTTGTGAAATTCTTTTCTTCTCTAGTTCTTTTTTTTGCCTTAATCTTTATCGAACATTTTCTTCATCCTTCTAGCCATTAGCAGGAACTCATCCTCTTCTGACGAGATTTCTGTGTTATCTTCTTCTTTTTCCTCTTTTGCGCTTTTGAGAGCAATGTTTTTCTTTCCACTCTCTCTATCATCTTGATCATTTCTGTTTGCTTTCAACTCATATGTCATGATTGACCCTAGCAGTTCTTCTAGAGAAAGTTTACTGAGATCGTGTGCTTCTCTTATGGCTGTCACTTTTGCTTCCCACGTCTTTGGTAAACTTCTCAGAATTTTGTTCACCAAATCCATGTTTGAATATGTCCTGCCAAGAGATTTTAAACCATTTGTTATATCAATAAAACGAGTGAACATATCTTTGATTGACTCATGACTTTTCATTTTGAAAAGCTCGTAGTCATGCACAAGCATGCTTATCTTAGAGTCCCTGACTCTACTAGTCCCAAATCGCCTTGGCTGTGTCACAACTAGACACTCTATTATATTCTGACCTATCTAATGAACAATAAAGCACATTCATTGCTTTACCGTTTAACTGAGATTGAGCTTTTTCCTTAGGAGTCCACTCAGACTTTGATTTCATTTTTCTCTCACCAGTGTGTTCATCTTAGGTCATGGGAGGTTTATAACCATCCTCTATAATAGTAAGGATTTCGAAATCTAATGTACTCAGGAAGATTTGCATACGTTTCTTCCAGTATGCATAGTCAGAACCATTAAAGAAGGGAGGTCTGTTTGTAGATTAACCTTCTACTATATGAGATGGAATATTTGATGAGGATGCCATGAAATCTATTACTCACAGGTATTTAATCCTATAAAAGGTGAGTTAGGCTCTGATACCAATTGAAGTCCCAGTTCGCAAAATCCAAGAGGGGAGTGAATTGGATTTTTATAAAATTTTGAACGAAAATATGAACTGGTCAAGAGAATGCAAATGTAAACTACATGCACAAAAATTAAATGGACAGGATGAAATTTTTATAGTAGTTTGACTACACGTCTATGTCCACTCTTTTCGATTGAATCCAGTCACATCGAGAATCACCAAATCTTTGTTTCGCGGGTTAAGAGAAACCCAAGTATAACATCTTCTTTGAACTAGTGAAGGAAAACCATAAATTATAACTTTCTTTCTTGACGGGTGAAGTGTAACCCAAAACAAATCTTTCTTATCAATCGGGTGAAGAGTAACCCACAATTGTTTCAGTAAAAATAAAATTTTACACTCTCACTAGTGTAGATGAACAATAAATGAAAGCTTTCTCTCACTAAAAAATTAAATACAAACTGAGTTAAAGCAAATGATAATGAGAGAATATTTCAAAGAAGAATATTTGCTGGCTTTGATTAACTTGTTCTTAATACACTTCAACAACTATTTTGTCTTCAAAATTTGTTGTTTATATATCTGCCATAAATTCTTCTCAATGGTCATTCTTTTCTTCATTAATGGCAGCATTTAATGTTTCTAAATTAGCCGTTACAAACTTGATTTTAGCAAAGGTGTCGATACATGTCGCAGGGTATCGATACGTTTGAGAACTTCAGTTTGAAGGTATCTATACGTTTTTCATTTGTATCAGAACACTTTGACGTAAATAAAATGAAGTTCATCATGAAGGTGTTTGATCCTGTCTTCAGGGTGTCGATACATTTGAAGAATTTTCAGGGGTATCGATACATTGAGAAGAGGGTGTTTGATCAAGGCTTTAGGTATCGATATGTTTGATTAGCCTTCTAGGGTATCGATACGTTTGATGAAAAGGTTCCAAAATGTTTGACTGCAGACCAAAGGTGTCGATACGTTTTAGTGCAAGGTTTCAGAACTCGGACTTTGTTTTTGTACTGTGACTAAAATGTGTCAATACGTTTGAGCAACATATCAATACGTTTGTGTCTTGGTGAGCTTTTCTTGATACTTTTTTCACATTTTTCTCACTTGCAAAAACATATACACTTTCTAAGAAAACAAGTGACTTATATGTGTTCATTTATCAAATAAATTCATTCGAATTATCACATGTATGCATTTTTATTACTTGTTATTTATTTTGGCATTATCAAAAACAACATACCATAGAAAATTAATTATGCCATATAATCATCAAAAATAACTTAGAGCTATCAATCTCCCGCTTTTTTGATGATGATAAAATATATGCATAACACATGAATTCTCCCCCTTTTTGATAACAATCAAAGAAGGGAAAGCTCTAAAAAATAATAAGGTATAGATAATGAAAGAGACAAGCATCCTAAAAAAGAAGCATCAGTAATTGAATGATAAAAAATCCAATAACACAAAAAAAGGTCCAAAAACATAAAATTTCATATCATCTAATTTTAACATAAACATCAACAAAAATAAAATAATTATCAGAAATACAAGGACGGTTAATCAGATTCAATATCCTAAGGGCGTGAGGAGGAGCCGATCTCAAACGGAGTTGAAGAAGGCAGACGAACTCCAGATGACGAAGGACGAGTGTGAGGGGGCGTAGAATAAAAAGGTCGAAAGAATGAATGTGGAGGAGGCTGACGAGCTGCAAGAAATGGAGGAAAGCCATGATGAGAGTCGGGTGCAGCTGCAACAGAGTGCTGTAGGTGAGCAATCTCACTCACCAACTTCTCCTCCATGTCATCCAATCTCTGCTGTGTAAGCATATCATATCCGAACACTTTAGTATTGACCTTTTCCACCATAGTCCCTAGCATGTGCATAACTTTAAAGGCTTCGTTCATCCGAGTGTCCAGCTTCTGCACGACCATCATGACTATCAACTCCAGAGTGGTGAAGCTGTCAAAAGTTGATCGATCTTGTATTCCAAGGAGGCGACAGGAAGAGCCAACGGTATAGACCCTTAAGGCTAGATCACAATAGATGGATTAGCCGAAGTAGATGGTAGAGCAGGAGGCGGAGGCACTGTTGTTGAGGTCTAAGGCTATGGTGCTGGGGAAGGAGCAGGAGGTGAAGGCACCTACTGCTGCTGTACTCCAACCTTTGAAAAAATGTCACCCTCAACGCCAATATCCTCCACGCAAATGTGAGGGCTGTTAGTGTATATGCCCTAGAAACCATTCGTGTTATCGGTTTCAGGGCTTTTGATCTTTATAAACTTCATCTTTATTAATAAAAGAGATTGTTCTTTATTTACATACATTAGCTGCTCCCTTTATTTTTCATGCAAATGAAGATTGAATGTATGTAAAATGTTAGGATAATTTTATTTAATTGTTAAATAAATTGTCAAATCGTTCCCTACATACGTGGTATTGATTGGGCAACTATATCACACAGTAGGCACACTAGTTGCCGCCTAATGA
>JAVXUL010093136.1:402-21849 GCA_035590515.1 Trichilia minutiflora | reverse complement strand
TTTGGTATCAGAGCCTAACTCACGTTTTATAGGATTAAACACCTGTGAGTAGTAGATTCCATGGCATCGTCATCAAACATTCCATCACACATTGTAGAGGGTCAATCCACAAACAGACCTCCATTCTTCAATTGGTCTGACTATGCTTACTGGAAAAAACGTATGCAAATCTTCCTGAGTATATTGGACTTCGAAATCCTCACCATTATAGAGGATGGTTATAAACCACCCATGACCTTAGATGAACACACTGGTGAGAGAAGATGAAATCAAAGTCAGAGTGGGCTCCTGAGGAGAAAGCTCAATTTTAGTTAAATGGTAAAGCAATGAATGTGCTTTATTGTTCATTAGATAGGTCAGAATATAATAGAGTGTTTGGTTGTGACACAGCCAAGGCCATTTGGGACATGCATGAGATCACTCATGAAGTGACTAGTAGAGTCAGAGACTTTAAGATAAGCATGCTCGTGTATGACTACGAGCTTTTCAAAATAAAAAGCCATGAGTCGATTAAAGATATGTTCACTCGTTTTACTGACATAACAAATGGTTTGAAATCTCTTGGCAGGACATATTCAAACATGGACTTGGTAAACAAGATTCTGAAAAGTTTACCAAAATATGGGAAGCTAAAGTAACAGTCATACGAGAAGCACACGACCTCAGTAAACTCCCTCTAGAAGAATTACTGGGCTCACTCATGATATATGAGTTGGAGGCAAACATAAATGGTCAAGATGATAGAGAGAGTGGAAAGAAAAATATTGCACTTTAAATCACGAAAGAGGAAGAAGAAGAATAGAGCACAGAAAACTCATCAGAAGAGGATGAGTTCTTGCTGATGGCCAGAAGGATGAAGAAGATGTTTGGTAAAGACAAGGGCACAAGAAAGAACTGGAGACAAAAGGAGTTTCACAAAGGAGAGAAGTCAGAAAAATTCAAGAAGGACAAAGAGAAAGACAAGGAAAGGGAAAAAGAGATAATCTACTATGAATGCAAGAAACCTGGACACACACGTCCAGAATGCCCTTCTAGAAAGAATAAGAAGGATTGAAAGAAAAAGAAAGCCATGAAGGTAACTTGGGATGACTCATCTGATGGTGATAGCTCATCTACATCCGAACATGAGCACGCCAACTTGTGTCTCATGGCAAAAAGAGATGAAGAGGTAATTCCAAATCATCATCTGATTACTATGACACATGCTCTGAAAGTGAAAATGATATGTTGAATGATGAGCTAATAGATTTGTATAATGAATTGAAATCTGACTTTGAGAAACTATGCATTAAATATAAAGAAAATAAAAAGAAAGTTTCAGATTTAATAAATGAGAATGATGCATTAAAATCCAAAAAAAATGCTTATAATTGTGAATCTGAGTTGAGCATGCTGAAGGATAAAAGTAAAGAATTAAATGATGAGGTTAGTAAGTTAAGAGGAATCTTGGCTAAATTTGCATTAGGGAGAGATGCTTTAGAAAAACTCTTAGGAAGCCAAAGGTTAATATTTGATAAGGCTGGACTTAGTTATAGACCAAATGCAAAATATAAAGCATATTCTAAATATTTTGTTAAAGTATTTAATAAAATAAACACTCATCATGCATGCCATTATTGTGGTCAAATGGGATATCATATCAACTAATATTCCATTAAGAACAAGACCTATAGAGGTACTAAACTTGTGTGGGTTCCTAAAGGATCGAAGATTGATATTGATGTTGGTGCTCCTAAGATTAGAACTAACATCTATGGACCTAAAGTGAAATGGGTACCAAATTAAATGATATTCACTCTTACAGGAACAAGTGCAGAAAAGGTTAAACAAAAATGTCAAAGGGTTCCTTGACAGTGGGGGTTCAAGGCACATGACAGGATATAAAACCCTTTTTGCGCATCTATCAAAAAAGAAAGGCAAGGATGTTATCTTTGGTGATAGCAGCAGGGGTAAAGTAATTGGGATTTGTATCATTGAGGTAAACAATATCAAAATCTGTGATGTATTACTTGTTGATGGCTTGAAATATAATCTCCTGAGCATATCACAACTTTGTGACATTGGATACCATGTGAAATTTCTAAAAAATGGTTGTGATGTTTTTGATAATGTAAATAAAAATGTCTTGCATGCTTTTAAGACAGGAGATGTGTATGTGATTGAATTAAATAAATTGGTTGATGAATTTTCTATATGCTTGCAAGTGATGTATGACTATTCTTGGTTATGGTATAGAAGATTAGGACATTATAGTATGGACCTTATTAGGAAATTGTCTAAACATAAGATGCTAGAAGATCTTTCTAGTCTTAAGTTTGCCAAAGATAAGATATGTGGACCATGTCAAAGAGACAAACAAGTCAAAACCTCATTCAAACCCAAGAATGCCATCTCCATTTCAAAACCTCTTAAACTCATTCATATGGATTTTTTCGATCCAAATAACATTGCATCACTTGGTGGGAAACACTTTGCATATGTCACTGTTGATGACTACTCTAGGTTCACTTGGGTGTTCATCTTAGAAAATAAGAGTGACACCTTTGATGCATTTTGAAGGTTTTCTAAGAAAATTCAAAATGAGTTTGGTTACAACTTGATGAAGATTAGAAGTGACCAAGGTGGTGAGTTCATAAATCATGAATTTGAGGATTTTTATGATGAATTTGGGATAACTCATAATTTTTTTGCACTTAGAACACCACAACAGAATAGGGTAGCTGAGACAAAAAATAGAACTTTACAGGAAATGGGTAGGACCATGATTAACGAATATGAGTTACCATAATATTTTTGGGCTGAGGCAATTAACACTGCATATCATATTTTGAATAGAGTATTGATTAGGAAATTTCTAGGTAAGATACCCTATGAGTTGGTGTATCAAAGGAAGCCAAAAATCAAACACTTTAGAGTCTTTGGATGGACTTGTTATATCCTAAATACCAAAGACAATATTGGGAAACTAGAGCCTAAATCTGATGTAAGAATTTTTCTGGGATTTCATCTAAGAGCAAAGCATATAGAATCTATAATAAGAGAACTCAGGTTGTAGAGGAATCAATGCATATCACTTTTGATAAAATGGAACCTGTTGTATTGAAAATGCTTGCTAAGGAAAAGATTAATGATCTAGAATTGACAAATAAGATAAATGATTTAAAGTTGAGTGACAATCATTGTGAGGAATATGTAGAACATATTGACATTCATTCTAGGGAGCTTCCAAAGGCTTGGAAGTATGCATCACATCATCCTAGAGAGTTGATCATTGGTGATCCCTCTTAAGGAATTAGAACTAAAAGAGCATCTAGAGATCTTCCTCAAAATCTAGAGGAAATGCAAAACCTTGCATTTGTGTCTTATTTAAAGCCAAACAAAATTGATGATGCCTTAAAGGATGAAGAGTGGATTATGGCAATGCAAGAAGAACTAAATCAGTTCCAAAGGAACCAAGTGTGGGACGTTTTATAGGCACCAAGTGGGTGTTTAGAAACAAGCTAGATGAGCATGGTAATATTGTTAGAAATAAAGCTAGGCTTATTGCTCAAGGTTATAGCCAAGAGGAAGGGATAGACTATGATGAAATGTATGCTCCCGTGGTTAGACTAGAAGCTATCTGAATTCTCTTAGTCTTTGTTTGTTTTAAAAATTTCAAACTCTTTTAAATGGATGTGAAAAGCGCATTTCTAAATGGTGTTTTGAATGAAGAGGTTTATGTTGAACAACCTCCCGGTATTGAAAATCAAAAATTTTCAAATCATGTTTTCAAATTAACTAAAACTCTCTATGGTTTGAAACAAGCTCCTAGAGCTTAGCATGAGAGACTTAGTAAATTTTTGTTAGAAAATGATTTTGACAAGGGGAGTGTTGATAAAACTCTTTTTATTAAATCCAAAGAGAATGGCATACTCATTGTGCAAATATATGTTGATGATATTATTTTTGGTAGCACAAATGATTCTCTTTGTGAAGAATTTTCAAATTTAATGAGAAATGAATTTGAGATGAGTATGATGGGAGAACTTAATTTCTATTTGAGTTTACAAATCAAACAAACCTTAGATGGTATTTATATCTCCCAATCTAAATATGTAAAAGATTTTTGAGAAAATTCGATCTTTTAGATGATAAACACGTGGACACACCTATGAATTCATCCACCTCTTTGGATAAAGATGAGCAAAGCAAGGGGTGTAGACCCTAAGCTTTATAGGGGCATGATAGATTCACTATTGTATCTCACTGCATCTAAACCTGACATTTTATATAGTGTGTGTGTGTTTGTGCACGTTTTCAATCAAATCCCAAAGAATCTCATTTAAGTGTTGTAAAACGAATCTTTAGATACCTTAGAGGCAAACCTAACTTAGGATTGCTCTATCCCAAGGATGGATCATTTAATCCGAAAGGATATTCGGATACTGACTTTGGTGGTTACAAGGTTGATAGAAGCACAAGTGATGCTTGTCATTTCTTAGGCAATGCATTAGTGACATGGGTGAGTAAAAGTACAATTCTGTTGCTTTATCTACCACCGAGGCTGAATATATATCCCTAAGCAGTTGTTGTGCACAACTTTTGTGGATAAAGCATCAACTATTAGATTATAGATTATATTTTGATAACATACCCATCATGTGTGATAACACTAGTGCCATAAATCTTATTAAGAATCTCGTACATCATTTTCGCACTAAGCATATTGAGATTTACCATCATTTTGTTAGAGATCATGTTCAAAAGAATGACGTGTGCATTGAATCTATTAATACCGAGATTCAATTAGCAGACATATTTACAAAACCATTGGGCAAAACTTGATTTTGCTACTTGAGAAATAATCTTGGTATGATGAACATTGATTGATCATTTTATAATTTGATATTGTTCGTTGAATGACATGATTTTATGAGATACATTTTTGTGAGGATGAATTACATAAAAATATCCAAGTTATATTGGTTGAATTTAATTGTGTACTGAAATTTTTCATGTGTGCTTCAATATGTTCTCTTGTGTTCTAAACGTACTCGATGATTTTTCTTAATCGTTTTGACACGTTTGGGATTTTTTCAAACGTGCTTGACCTTTTTGCACTAACGTATCGATACCTCTTCCCGAATATCAACACGTTTCCTTGAACGTATTGACACGTTTGAGTCATTCTCAAACGTGCTTGATGATTTTGTTCTAATATATCGATACCTCTTCCCGAGTATTGACACGTTCTCGTTTAACGTTTCGACACGTTTAAGAGGTGCTGGTCACTTGAACAACATATCGATACCTTTGGACAAGGTATTAACACCTTCAAGATAGAGACTTCGCGCTCATACGGATGAACGTATCGACATGTTTGAGTTTTCTCTCAAACGTATCGATACTCTTGTGACGAGGTCACGAATCCAACGTCAAAACGTATCGATACGTTTTCAATCGTATCGATATGTTTGCCCAAAACTACGTCGTTTTGACCTAGGGCACGTTCAAAATTGCCAACTCTTCATCTTTCACCTTTTCAAATTCAAATCTCAACCACTTCTTTCTTTAAAACCGTCAGTTTCTCACCGTTTTCCCATGTTCCTCGAGTATAACCGTTCATTACTCCATCTGTTTTTAAAACCATCATTCTCTCTCTCTCAACTCATCCTCCTCTCTACCTAAAACTGTTCGATTATCCCATCTCTCTCTCTCTCTCTCTCTCTCTCTCTCTCACTTGTTCGTGAACCTTTCACATTCCCAAAATACAAAAATGCCTTCTCACATGAAGGTTTTGGCTTAATCTGAACGCTGAAAGAGGAAGGCTCCCGCCTCTTCCTCAACAGCCATGATTCTTGACAAACCAAACCGATTGGGGTTCAGTTCAGCTAAACAACAGGAGAGATTTTTCATAATGTTCGTTACACGCATTATCACGCCAAGACGGGTAATTGACTTTTCTATCCTTGAATCGATGTATTTTCCTTACTTGGCTCAGATTGAGAGATTTAGTTGGAAGCCCTTCTTCAACATTAAGGGGGAGTTTTATTCGAATTATTTTATTCGAATCTGGACATGAAGGACCCAGAGACAGGAAGGAATATGGTGACTGAATTCAGAACTTGGCTGACGGGTGTAGAAATTGTGGTTGACGAAGCATTTGTGTGTGAGCAGTTTGGCTTATTTTTGGGAGGAGACCATTATATTCCCTTCGCGTTCAACCCTTTAGAGGCATGTAGGACCATATTTAAGAATCCGGGATTACTTGCACTGGAGAACAAGCCTTTGAAACTGCAGTTACACGAGAGGATCCTATACTTGATAGTTTGCCACAACTTGAATGTCCGCTCAGACAAATTTGCGGAGATGATCGTCGAGGACATATGGTAGATGGAGCGCATCATCACCCATCAGCGACCCAACATGGCCTACTGGATAGTTACCAGTATAGTCCAAGGTACGAGTCAGCGCTATAACCTGCACTATTAATTTCTCATTTTCAAATTGATTCGGAAAGTGGTGCTAGAAGTACTCAAGGACGTTGATCGACAGAAACCACCTCCCTTCAACATGTTGAGTGAGACCACACTTCGCAAGATGGGGTACGAGCAGAACTATCCTAACGTCTGGATGCCGAAGGTTGTGGGTGGTCTTTATATACGGGTAGAGGATGTGGGTCCAGTAGGTGCTCAGGGTAGTTAGGGGGTTGGCACTGAGCAGCAGTCTGAGGAGACCGTACCACAGCAGCAGCAGCAGGAGCATATACCTCCTGTTCCTTCACCAGCTCCTCAGCCACAAGCCACGCCTATGCCTCCACCATCCACAGCAGCTGGTCCATCCACATCGACCCAACCTCGCGTATCAGTGCCCTTGGCTCTCCCTGCAACCTATCTTGAGTACAAGATTGATCAGCTTCTAGAGAGCTTCACCACACTCGAGTCCACGGTCATGACAGCAGTGCAGAAGATGGACGCTTGGATGAAAGAGGCTTTCTCGATCATGCACACCATGGGGACGATGGTTGACAAGGTCAAAATCGAATTATTCAATCATGACATGATGATGCAGTAACGTATGGATGACCTGGAGGAGAAGGTTGTGGGT
Organism: Trichilia minutiflora; assembly: GCA_035590515.1. Taxonomy (NCBI): domain Eukaryota; kingdom Viridiplantae; phylum Streptophyta; class Magnoliopsida; order Sapindales; family Meliaceae; genus Trichilia; species Trichilia minutiflora. The sequence continues at coordinate 14,763 of JAVXUL010093136.1, read as the reverse complement.
GAGATTGCTCACCTATGGCACTCAGTCGCCGCTGCACCCAGATCTCATACTGGTTTTCATCCATCTCCTGCGGTATGATAGCCTCCTCTGCACTCATTCTTCCATCCATTTCAGCCTATGCCACCTCGTACTTGACCTTCATCATCCGGAGTTCGTCCACCCTTTTCGACTCTATTTGTGACCGGCTCTTTCTCACGCCCTGAGGACATTTTTGACTCTGATTAGGATTTTTTTGTATTTTTTACTGATTAATTGGTTCTTGTTACTATTTATATTCCTTTTGGATGAAATGCAATTTCATATCTTTTTGGAAATTTTTTATGTTATTGGCTTCCTTATGCTTGGTTTCACTATTTATTGCACTTTTCATGCTTATCTCTCTCACTATATATTTTATTTACCCTTCTTTGAATGTTGTCAAAAAAAGGGAGAATTATGCATTTATTTTGTCATCATCAGAAAAAGGAGAGATTGATAGCTTCGAAGTATTTTTGATAATGCTAAAATAAATAACAAATAACAAAATGCATATATGTGAAAATTGGAATGAATTTATTTGATAAAATGAACATATATAAGTCACTTATTCTTTGGAAAGTGTATACGTTTTTGTAGGTGAGAAAAATATGAAGAAAAGCGTCAAAAAAAGCTCACCAAGACACAAACGTATCAATACGTTGCTTAAACGTATCGACACGTTTAAGTCACAGTGCCAAAAATAAGCCCGAGTTTCGGAACCTTGCCTAAAACGTGTCAACACCTTTTGGCAAGTGCTCAAATGTTTCAGAACCTTTCATCAAACATATCGATACCCTGGAAAGGTTGATCAAACGTATCGATACCTTAAGCCTTGATCAAGCACCCTCTTCACAAACGTGTCAATACCCCTGGATTTTCTTCAAACGTATCGACACCCTAGGGACAGGATCAAGCACCTTTATAACGGATATCATCTCCTTTAAGTCAAAGTGTTCCGATATAATTTGGGAACGTATCGATACCTTCAGGCTAAATCTCTTAAACGTATCGATACCTTAAGTCATCGTATCGACACCTTTGCAGAAATCAAGTCATAACAGTTAGTTTCAGAAGCATTTAATGCCGCATTAATGAAAGCAAAGATGACCGTTGAGAAGAATTGATTACAGATATATAAACAACGATTTTTGAAGACAAAAGAGTGGTTGAAGAGCATTAAGAACAAACTTATCAAGCTTCAAATATTCTTCTGTAATTTTTAATTTTATTCTCTCTATTTTATTCTCTGTAATCAATTTTAGTGAGAGAAAGTGAGCTTCTTGTTTATCTACTCTTTTAGAGAGTTTTATAATTAATTATTGGTGAATTAATCTTGGGTTTCTCTTCACCCATGATAAGAAAGAGTTGTAAATTAGGTTGCACTTCACCCGTAGAAAGAAAGTTGTATTTTGTGGTTGCCATTCACCTGTGAAAGAAGGAGTTGTACTTGGGTTTCTCTTGACCCGTGAAAAACAAAGATTTAGTGATCCTCGGTGTGAGTGGATTCAATTGAGAAGAGTGGACGTAGACTTGTAGTCGAACCACTATAAAATCTCATCGTGTCCATTTAATTTTTGCGCACGTAGTTCATCCTTGCATTCATTTCTTTGAATTGATATTTTTGTTCAAATTAAATTTGTTTAAAAATATCCAATTCACCCCCCTCTTGGATTCAGCCAACTGGGAATTCAGTAACTTGACGTAGGCAAAGCTTAAAAGAGAAAACCCCAGAAAAGCATGGTCAAACTCCGATGGCTCAAGCTACACAAATGTACGTAGATACCTAGATGAAAATTACCTATAAGGCTAAAAGCTAATAAAGAGCGCATTGATACCAAAAAAAAAAAACGAACCATAAGCCTTTGTTGAGAAAAACATATGATACTCGAAGAACGCTAAACCATGGGTCGGGATAGAATTTAGTTTCTAACAAAAATAATTTTTTACTAAAAATTGGAATACTTATGTTAGGGAAAAATATCCTAAGCATCTATTTCTCTTCTTATTCTCCTAAACTTGTGGTCATCCTTTCTTGATCGTGACTTCAAGGTCTCCCTTTTGTTTGAAATCATGACTCCAAGATTATTCATAATTGTGACCCTGATATCATCATCCTTGTGTTAGGGATAAATATTGCACTAAAATTTAAGAGAAAAATTCTAACCTCAAAATTATCCTATATCTTTGAAATTGTGACCCCATAAGTAAGTGGTCATCCTTTATCTTCGAAATTTCAATCTATGATCATCCTTTATCCCTAAAATCGTGACTCTGAGACCATCAATAATCACAACCCTGAGGTGAAATGCAAGAGTTTAGAAATAATTGAAAAAATAAGGACATGTCAAATCCCAATGACATATAACAACTCCCAAGAACATATGGTAAACCCTAGAGTAGTGCACTTGTTAACCCAATCATTTGTAATAACATATGACAAGTATACATCAGTTGAAAAAGTATCTATAAAATTCTAATAAATAAACAATCACCTTACATACGTGTTTCATTAATTCACTTTATAATTATTTCATATGATTATATTTTAAAAGATAAACAACTACTTGTTAACCAATTATGTATAATAACATATGGTAAGTATACAATTGTTGAAAAAGTGTATACAATTGTTGAAAAAGTATATACAAAATTCTAGAAAACTAATAAACACCTTATACACATATCTCTTGAATTCACTTTATAATTATTTCACATATCTATATTTTAACAAATAAATAATCACCCTACATATGACAGAGTTATTTTAAAAGATAGAAAAATCTAAGATAAATAGATTTGATGGATGAAAGCTCTCTCTCTTTATTTACTAGAAGTCTGTTATTTTTATTTCTCTCTTATTTCTCATTTTAAAAGAAAAAACATGATAACTTGAGTATTAGAGAGTTTTTTTTCTATTTGTTATATACTTTTAAGTAGTTAAAAAATGGTTATCACAAAGATTTTACTTATCCGAGATAAATTCTGTTAGTCTTATCAACAGTTAAAAAAAAGACAAAATCTCTATAATATTTAAAATCTTCCTTTCAAAAAGTTTCAAACATAAATAGAAATGATTTTTTTTTTAAATCACAAGTAATAAATTGATTTGAATCTCAATAGACAAAGCAACATAATTTATTAAAGAAATTCTGGAAAAAGAAGAACGAGAAAACACAGAAAGAAGAAAACCATTTCTATTTCTTCATCTGGAAAAATTTTTTGTAATGTATTCTGTTATTCACATGCACCCCTTGCTTTATATACAATGCGAGAAGAATCTAAGAAACTAACAAACAGAAAAACTAATTTTTTTTTTTTTTATTCATGTCAGCTTCCAGCTTCCACGTCAATATAATTTGCCTTTTTATACAATTTCAAAAAAGACGTAGCAGCGGAAGTGTGAAGAAGAAAGAAGAAAAGGGTGAAAAAGGATTTGATTTGGGTACGAGTTTAGGGTTTTGGTTTTTGTTTGGACATGCATGTGGATATGGATAAAAAATTATGCTTTTTCCATTAATTTGACAAATGGATAGAGATAAAAGGCCTTCTATAAACAAGTGGGAATTAAGCTAAACCATATAAACGCCCAGAGCATTTTCCTATTATTTTACTTACACGGTCAAATGTGACCTCTAATTTTAGACCATATTACACTCTTTCATTGTTCTTATGAAATTCCTTTTTCTAAAACCATCCTATTGAAAATACTCGTACATAATTAATTTATAATTTTAAGAAAGCTCACTTTAATTTCATTATTACCCTTACATTATGTGCAGCTGCATAGACACACCACATTCAAATCCTTGAAACGGACAGATGCAGAGGCAGAGGCAGAGGCAGAGTATAATATAAAAAAAGCTGTTCCCATTCAATGAAAAATTTCCCATCAGTAAAACAACAACATAACAATATTATAAAACAAATCAAGAAAACCATTTCATTTATAAGGATACAATTTCGAACTACATTGTTACTAGTAACCTCCCTCATACATAAAAAAGAATTAAAGAATAAGCACAAATTGACTGACACCAAATACTAGGGACTAGACTGCCTGAAATGGTTATGTATGGTATGAAGTCTACTACTGTATTCATAGTCATACAACAAATGGTTCTTTCCGACTCTATCAGGATCGAAAAAAAGAATGAAAGAATAATGACAGATTTCTCTACCTACAAAGAATTTGTGTCCCCTTTTCTGTTGTGTATTATGCAAGAATTGAATGGAAAATAATTGTATGAAGAAAAAGAAACCAGTTTAACTTGGCTGAGAATAAAAAGAGGATGAGCTGCCAGCAACATCAAGTGGTGACCACCCTGAGACTGTGTAAAGAGGCTGATCTAGCCAGTTTAGAGTAAGCGCTGCTGCTCTGTTTTGCCCTTGTTGCTTCTTAACACCATAATGCTCACAAGAGTACATTCTCAACAGCATTTGACTCTGAAGCATCTCCCTCTCACTAATCCCCACGCATCGAAAGCCTCCTTGCTCCATCATCATTTTACTCCAATTATTGAAACTTTCATGCCTTTCTAACCGATCACTTCCTTCACAAGCAATGATACTTCTAATTTCCCTTGCAAACAATTCCTCAATTTTTATCCTAACTGGACTGTCTAATGGAAGGGAATAATCCATTAAATCAAACAATGCACTGTAATATTTCAATGAATTGGAAACTCTTGTCTCCAAATTTGGGGAATTGTGCTCAGCTTCTTGCTCTGCCATTAGGACTACTGTCGGATTTGTGCTCCTAATAAGTTCCAAAAAATCCATGAGTGCTCCTCTATTCCTACTATACAGCATCTTGTGCAGCTGAAAAATACAATTCACTGCTACACTTTCATTCTCCTTCACATGAAGCATCCACAGCCTCACATCTTCTAACCTGTCCACAACTGGATGGAACTCGAAAGGCAAATTCAGAGCCTCAGCAAATCCAGAAAGCCTATCTCCTGCTTCATTTAATTCTTGTTTGGACTCACCTATACCAGTGATTCTAACATGGCTTGGAGGATTAGTCCTGGAGGCTAAACTCTGGAAGAAACTTGGCCACTGAAGTCCCTGCTTAATGTCAAAATCAATAATGTGAACCCTGTCTTTCCCTTCAAAAGCTCTCAGCAATATCTCATTTGCTGTGAAATGAATGAACTTCAGAATCGGAGTCACTTGGTTCAAAAGCCTCAATGCAGTGCCCAAATCATCATCAATCCGATCAAGATCTCGAGGAGGGCTAATATGAAATGTATGGGGCCAAAGCCTTGCAACACGAAGAGCCAAAGCTTCACTGTAGTAAGCAGTCAAACGACTAATAGAACTTCCTCTTGGAGAAGCAAGATCACCCAACCTGGCAATGATATGGTTGATGGCAGGGATATTCCTTGACCCAATTGCTTCAACACAAGCTGTAAGTAACCTAACAAGCTCAAATCCTTGATTCTCCCCTTGGTTGTTATCCTCCTCAGTAGCCTCCACACCACCTCGTGAAGTATGAGGATTCTTAGATCCATTACCAAAATCATGCTCCACAGGATTATCATGTAGCTTAAGTACCAAGCTCTGACTCTCTGATGAGGCACTTGAAGCTGAAACCTCCTTTGCCAATCCATGGCTAGTTTCATCAGCATCTTTTTCACCCAAATCTGTGATCTCGGTGACAACGGATTCCACCCATGGATTGTTTGACAGCGGCAAAGGTGGTGAAATCATTTCACTAGGCACAAAACAAACTCTGTCTTCCTCTCCAGAACAAGTCAAAGTAAAGGGAACTTGGGGAACATTTTGGCCCGTTGTGAAAGTTGGCTGAAACCAAAAGTTCCCGCTACCTAATTGGCCTAAACTCAAACTATCACCTCCACCTTCACATATATCATCATTTTTCCCATCATCACTGATAATCTTTTTTCTTTTAGCCCTGATAATACAAGACTCATCAACCAAGCCTCCCTCTGCAAACCTCTTCAGACTCTTACCTTTATCCCAAAACTCATCTTTGATCTCTCTCTGCATGCTAGTCGCCAAAGGTGGTAGGCGGATATTTTGCTTCAGAGAACAACTGCTAGTCTTCGATTCAATTGGTTTTTCAACAGAGAGGCCAACAGGCCTAATGGTCTGTGACCGTGAAGATTCTTTACGAGAAAAGCTGCATGGCAAGTCCAGTTTCTGTGTGCTCATTGAAGGCAACTGAAAATGGCAGGCAGGAAATTGTGCTGGCGCGTCACTCCTCAATCGATGCCTTGGTGACAGCAATGTAGAACAAGAACACCCAGCCAACATTTCTCTATATCCTTCCTATTTGCTTTCGTTTTGCGTTTGGTTCTTTTCAAAATCAATTCTCCCACCCACCCTATTTTCTTTTCAACTTCCTATCTCTCTCTTTGTTTCTATATTTCTGTATTGCTATGCAATGTATGACCTAATACTGTGCAAATTCTTCCGTATAATTTATGGCCTAGACAGTAATATATTTAACAACAATACAAACCTAGAGAGATAGTCTGAAGTGAGTGTGTGTGAATATTCAATACATGATAAAAAAGAAAAGGAATCCGATGAGCATATAACAAAATCAGGAAAAGATTTATATAGAATTTCAGTGTTTCTATATGAACAATATATGAGTAAGCCAAAGGAAAAAATAAAAAAGAAAGAAAAAATTGCCAACCCCCAAAGAATCAAAGAATCGAATACTAATCAAGCACTCCTATAAGAAAACAACCATCGGATTCCAAAACATTCACAAAGAACTCATTGTTTCTTCACAAAAGAATTCGCATTATGAGATAAAACAGAATGAACACATACGTGCAGAATTTGGTAGCTGCAACTCAGAGCAACCTTGACAGCAGGAACAGCATTTGAGGCCAACAACAAATCCATGGTATGAATAAATTAAGCTGAATCAAACCCCACCTTTAGAAACAATACATTTTCAATATCAATCATCTCACTTACTAAGACCCAAAAGAAACCATAACCCATAAATCATTTGTGTTTTTATATACTAATACTAGATCCCTTTTGTTCTGGTTTTTCCTTCTACAAAATACCCTATACTATACTCTAAAGCCTGGCCCTATTAACTACCCCTTTCATTGTATGAGGTGGGTCTTTGATCATTGCTCTTTTTAGGACTTGATATTGTAAGAGTGAAAAGGGTTGTTCGAGAAAGTACATAGGAACTTCGTTTTTGTATCGTTGAATTTCGATCAAATGGCAGAGATCACAAGTCTAGGTGACCGTTGAGGAATCTCGGTGAAATATGACCGTTGGGAACAGAAGAGAAGAAAGGAGAAAAGAAAGAGAGGGAGTTGGTGTACGGACGCGAGTGATTTTATTTCTTTTCTCTCTGAAGGGTGTTCAGCGTGTGCCGTGTGTGATGCGTTCACGTAAGATGCACGTGCCTGTCTCCTAATACTTGTTCACTTGACCGTTATGAATTTTCCTTTCTTATTGTTTTGTTTTGTGGTGGTACTATCATTTGTCTTTCGTAAATTTTAACTTCCTTAAACTTGCCACTTTAAGAAACGGCGCATAACCAGCCTTCAATAAGACACGTCAAACTGAGATTTGACTAGCCATCCCTTCCCCCGTTTCGTTTTTTGGATTTTTCTTCAACGAATAATATTATGACACGTGGGAACAAGAAGGGACTTTCGGCCATTTCGTTGCCATGACGGATGAAATTTCTTCCCTTTGGACGGATTTCAGACGCTTAGATAGGCACCGCATATGAAAGGTCTCAACAAAAACTATTTCCCACAATTTGCTCGACCATACAATTTAATTTTATTATTTTTAAAAATACTTATACAAATTAAAATTATAAAAATATTTTTAAAAATAATAAAATTAAAATATATACTCAATCAAATTTTAGGTGGTATATCTGTTTTTTTTTTCTTTATAATATAAAATATAGTCAGGTGATAAATTAAATTCCAACGAATCCAGTACTGAAACAGCATGGCCGTTTGGCAATTCGATTATTACGCTTTTGATTTTATACATAATGTAAACATGTCCTAATTTCATATTTAATTTTTAATAAATCAAGTAATTTTGAATAAGATAAGAGACAAGAGGGGGCTACGAATTTACAGCTGAGTAATAAAAGTATCCTATAATAAAAGGTAAAACAACGACAACACAATTACACCGAAGCAAATAGATAACTTTTTTGTAATCCTCCGCAACGGTTAAACTGACCAATTCTGTTGGTAATTTCATTTTGTATTAAGCAATTTCTTTCAGAAGGTCAAACAAAATGTAAAGATAATCCTGGTACGTCCCAGATTTCAAAAATTTTGCAAGCGGTAAAAATCGTCCAGAGCAGAGATCACTCAGGAGATGCAAGCTAATCCTAGCCCCAATCATTTTTAAAAATACTGCTTAACATAATTTCTTGTTGTCCCATTCCATATCAGACAATTCTAGATCAACACAGCATATATTTTAATTTTAAATCAAATAAAAAAAAAATCCGTCCAAGAAGACAATATTTTATATATGTTAAAAGAACATGTAAATATATTTTAATGGATGGTAAAAGGCAGTTAAATTTGCATACTTAAAAGGAAATAAATAAGAAAATAAAAAAAAAATTGTGGGTCCTGCGTAACTCTGTTAATGGAAGGACGGACGGACGGATGCTCATACAACAGTATTTAAATCTAAACTAAATTATAACTTTCTACGATGGAGTTGAACAGTTGCAAACGCATACACAGACAGACAGATAGGTTAGGATCAGATCAACTCCAGAAACAAAGCTTCCTGTTTGCTAGTCAGACCAAGTTCATTCAGAGTCAAAGCACTCTCCCCATCACTGAAAGTACGCCGAGGATAAGGCCTCACCTGTTCCAGAAATATATCATTATTATACAAAATCAGAATCATAAGATTTCCCTTGATTAATGCATCCATAGTGAATAGTTTCATCACATCAGGTAAGAATTACCAATCTGTAAGTGCCAGCTTTGATCCCTCTACCAACATCAATGAAATCGAAAAGGGACTGCATAGATATATGTTTCACCATAAGTAAGTGCACAGGGACAAGACAAATGACGTAGAGCAAGTTTCCTTCACACAACTTACCTGCAGCTTGTTTGACTTGAGAAATCGACGGCCTCGCCGACTGCCATCTGGCATTCGCACCAGAAGGGTCACTGCATTTTCATCATCCGGTGCCGGCTCCTGAGGCAGGGAAGCTTCTTTTGCTGCTAATTGTCTTTCATATTCCTGCCGGCAAAAAAATTCTTAGGATGCATCTGTAAACTACTTTAACATAAGGCCGACTCTCATACTAAAAGGATTATATATATATATATATATATACGTACTCACTCAATCAGAATGGCACTTTCCAACAGGGATTAATTATGCTCATAAAAGGAGAAAAAAGAATAAAGACTTCAACTATCAGACTAAATATGTCTTTGATGAACAAAAATATAGCATTATGCTATACAAGGTACCTGCTGCTCCTCCATCTTCCAACGAATTTCTTCCTCTTTTCTTCTTTCTTCTTCAAGAGCAGCTATTCTACCTGCTTCCTCCTTTAAACGGTGAGCTTCAGCTTCCTCTCTGGCCTTCAGCTCTTTTTCTCTGTCTGCTTGCAATGATGCAAGATATTCATCATCCTGCACGATGAAATCCACAGCAAGAGTCACCACAGAGAAATTTGAACTTTTTATTTTTGAGTACCCAAAAATTCAAACCTGCTGTTCTCGTATCAGGCGCTGAGCTTCCAAGGATGGGGAGGGAGAACGAGGAATCGGCCAAGGATATGAGCTTTCAGATTGCAGGAACTGACGAGGTGCATATGGAAAACGGTATCCTCTTTCAGGAATTCCACCAAACATTGCAGCCTCAAGCATAACTGCTTCATCGTGCTCCTCCGAAGAGATGCCGCCCCACTTTAATTTAGTGAAGTGAATAGTTCAAATATATTAGTTGGCATAAGTATCTGACTAAGCACGATCAACAGATGTAAATTGAAGTTCTTGTTGAGCTTCCTTAAAAAGAAATGAGCAAGAAAGGTACCTCATCTGAAGGGAATACATTTCCATTGTGCTGCAGATGAGTGCTGGCGTCCTGTTGTCCAGGACTTGAAGGTGAGCTAACCTCAATAACCTCAACTTCTTTGACAGAATCCAGAGAGCCAGAAGACATATGCCTGGATCTGTGCCTAACAAGAGGCTGCTCCTCCGCATCTTCAGCCTTTTCTTGGATGGATGAGCTTCCAGCCTCCAAACTAGATTAACAAAAGAACCTCATAAAATTTTCATCTCAAACAATAGAAAACATATCAAAGAAAGGTATATATTGTTAGTGTATACCCTAAAAATCATTTGTGTCATCGGTTTCTGGAATTATTATTTTATTAATAAATGAAAGAAATGGTTCTTCATTCACATACGTATATTGCTTCCTTTATTAAATCATGTTAGATAATAAAGTATATGTGTGAATTATCCAAATAATTTAGTTACTTGATGACTGAAATTATTGAAAATTGGTTGTATCTTGATAGCTTAAATGCCACATATATTTAATAATAATGCTTCACTTAAGGAGCATGAAATATTAAATAAATGGTATGAGGATAATCGACAAACTTGAGATTATTTGATAATCTCAATGAATGGAGAGCTACAAAATGAGCAAGAGAATGTCTCAAGCTGTTGTAGCATATTTCTTGTTTTACAAGAACTACATAATCAGAATTCTCAAATATGTATTGTATGTTTCACTCCTTAGTACAAGTCTAAGAGAAGAAATTCCACGTGATGATTATGTCATTGAGATGATAAATATCATCGGATGATTGGACATTTAAAGTATGATTATACTGAACTACCTCAAAGTGAATTTTATTCTCCAGTCCCTCCCACGAAATTATAAATTATTTATAACTAGGGTGTAATTGAACCGAGTTGAGTCGAGCAGTGAACTACTCGCACTCGACTCGACTCGATATATTCGAACTCAACTCGATTAAACTCGAATATTTATTTTTTTAAATTATTATTATAAAATTTAAAATTTATTTGATTCAACTCGACTCGACTTGGTTCGATTATACCTCTAGTATATACTCGATTAAGTTTGCGAGCTTAACGATTCGAGTATTGTTGTACTCAAACTTGACTCGAAGAGTCACTCGAGCTACTCGAATTCGAGCTCAACTCGACTATTAACGAGTCGAATTCGAGTATCTACCGAACCGAGCCCGAGTAGCTTGACTCACTTATACCCCTATTTATAACTAATAATAACTTGAAATTGAACAAACTCTTCCTGAGTTGCACAACAGGTTTCGAGTGATCTATAGTTAGAATAATTTAGGAAAGGGACAAGAAAATGTCCATATATCATAAGTTAGTTGGACTAACATAAGGTCAAAGAAGTAACAATTGTTAGACCCCAAAGTTGGATCTAATAATAAAAGAAAGAACTTTATAAAAGTTTATACTAAGATTGAAAAAACCATATCAAAAGGAAAAAGGTTTGTTATGTGATAATAAAGGACATTATAAGAAGAATAATCCTTTATACCTTGAGAGTCTTACGTAGACTTAAAAGCCTGATAAGTTTTCAAATTGAATAAATGTTATTCAATAAAATCCATTATTATTATAAAAATTTCAAATAACACAAATTTCCTTTTAAAAGTAAAAGTGAGAATGCTGAGGAACTGTTGGAACCCATACAGACAGATGTATGTGGATTATTCGGTATCTAAGCAAGAGTTGGATTTGAGTATTTCATTACCATTATCGATGAATTGTCACGACATGAGTATATATATTTAATAAAATACAAATCTGAATCCCTTAAAAAGTTTAAAGAATTTAAGAATGAAGTAAAAATAAAAACTAGAAAGAGTAGCAATAATTTTAGATAAATTGTAAAATAAATACTTGAGTATATTTTTTATAAAATTCTTAAATAATAATAGAATAATATCACAATTAATTCCTTCCTATACACCTTAATTATATGGTGTAGGATAAAAAGAAGAATCATACTTTATTAGATATGGTACGATCTAAGATAAATGTTATAAATTTACCGACTATACACTGTAAAGGTTCTGTATAAACTTCTGTCAAAATCAATTCAAAATATGCTGTATATGATATAAAATGATTTGAATCTCAGTAATAATTATATGATAATATAGTGTCGTCTAGTTTATGCTAAATTAGTTGACATTGATAAACTAGATGTCGAATCAGAGAAAGGTTGATTGATTGAATATTCTAAAGATGGTTTAAGGTATTATTTTTCCTTCTTGTCTAATCAAAGAAATTTGATCAGTTGAAATGTAAGCTTTTTAGAAGAATAGTTTTTAGAAGAAGGTAATGTAAGGAAAAATGTTAAATTTAAAAAAAAAGTTCTTAGAAGCTCAAGTCAACAAAGTTGATAAGGATACTATCAATCAGTAAACTTCAATAAAAATTCCAGCTCAAGAACATTCTAGTGTATCACAACTTTTAGTGTGATACAAATTTCTTCGTAAATAGAATTTGATTCGTGTTTAGTGGAAAAAGTAAATCATAATGATGATACTAGATATAATGAAAAGTAATCTTGGATATGGATTCAGGAAAATGACTAAATATATACACGTTACATCGATCCATGTATGAATTGAAACAAGCTTTTCAAAGCCGGAATCATTGATTTGATAATGTGATTAAATTGCTTGGTATTTAGCCAAAACCTAGATAAACCTTGGATTTATCAAAGGGTGATTGAGCATGCTATTATGTTTTTAATATAATATGTACATGACATAATGTTGATGGAAATAACATTAGTATAATGACTGAGGTAATATCTTGTTATACAGAACCTTTTCAATAAAAGATCTAGGAGAAATGACCTGTGTCTTTGGAATTCGCATATATAGAGATAGATCAAATAGGATAATATGATTATCCTAATATATTGTATATAGAAAAGATGTTGAAGCGGTTTAACATAAAGAATTCTAAGAGAATTGTCTTACTCTTTATAACAGTCTTAATCTTTCTAAAGATTTTAGTCATAAGACCAATGAAGAGACGCAGTGGATATGTAATGTATCTTATACTTCGACTATAGATAATGTATGCAATTCTATGTATAAAGTCTACTATACAAAATATTGTAAATGTTACAAATAAATATCAAATAATTCTAAGGAAAAACATTGATCTATTGTTAAAACAATCCTCCAATACATGAAAAGTGCCAAGGATTTAAATTTGAGTCATGGATATCAAAGGTTGAACATTCAAAGGTACTCAGACTCTGTTTTCGAATCAGATGTGGATGATAAACTGTCTACATCCATGTTCATTTTATCTATGATCTGAATATATTTATACTTTAAAAGCTGCAGAAGTTCTTTGGATACACGAGTTTGTATCTAAACTATGTATGGTTCCCAATATAGGTTATTTGATAACCAAACTAGGTATGATAATATTGGTATTATCATATAGGCAGAAGAAAATCAATTGCACATTGAAAGGCCTAAAGATATTCAATGAATATATCACATTTGAAAGAACATGTTAGTGCTGGAGAGATAACGATAAAGAAAACAAAATCAACAAACTTTGTTATTGACATTGATCTACTGACTAAAGTGATGACACTGAAGCAACCGGACTACCATCTGGTGGATATGGATATATGATATCACACAAATGATTTTAGTATAAGTAGGAGGTTATTCATATATGTCCCAGAAACCATTCGTGTCATCGGTTTTTAGGAATATTATTTTATTAATAAATGAAAGAAATGATTTTTTATTCACATATGTAGATTACTTCCTTTATTAAATTATACTATACAATAAAGTACGTGTATGAATTATCCAGATAATTTAATTACTTGTTAACTGAAATTATCAAAATGCTCCCTACAGAGGTAGTATTGATTGGGCATCAATATCACACAGTAGATACACTAAATGTCATCTAAGGATATCATATGATGATACAAGTAAGCTGATAATAAGAGTATTATTATCAAAAAGGCATTAGTATATATTTATAGTTTATGAACTATTTATTGAACATGATCAATAATCAATAAATCACATAATATGCATGTAATCAACGATTTATCGATAGATTATACTAGTATGCAATGTAAATTTTAGACTTAAGATATCTGAATCGGATTTTATACGGATACATATAGTTCATATGATGTATAAGTACAAGGCTAGTCACATCTTGTATATGAAAACCAGTTTGATTATATGTTGTTCATATAAGAGTTCAGTTTATATTCAAGATGGGATTTGTTAGCTTGTTCAATGGGATTGAAAGT